>VYZQ01009419.1:30459-46985 GCA_013400655.1 Mystacornis crossleyi
AAGAAAGAAAGAAAGAAAGAAAGAAAGAAAGAAAAGAACTGGAAAAAAATAAGACAAAAACCTGTGGTAGTTATACAAGTAGAGAACAATCAATATTTTAAAGAAATCATTGGTTTGTGATGACAACAATAGACTGTGAAGCCCAGAATTGCATGTGAGGGGCTGGGTTACAGGTTTCCTAGGACATAGCATTGGAGAGAAAAAAAAAAGAAAACAAGCAAACAAACAAAAAAACCTCCAAACCAACTAAACAACAAAAAGAACACAAAACCCCCAAAGCTTCTCACTTTAATCCCCATTTCTTCCACCATCAACTTCAGAAACTATTTCCTGATACCTGAGAGGCACGGCTCTTGCTAAATTCTGCAGCTTTGATTAAAGTTTAAATGAAAAAAAAAAAGTTCAAGTGAAAGTTTAAGTGAAAAAAAAGCCTCCTTCCTCATTGAAACACAAATAGTAATTTCCTCACTGAAGAGTGCTCCGAGCTACAGTTTGTACCCACTACTAAAATTTAATACTTCTGGAGACAATATTTAATCACAGAATCATAGAATGTTAAGGGGTTGGAATGGACCTTAGAGATCATGTAGCCCCAAACTGCCCTGCCATGGGTAGGGACACCTCCCACTAGACCAGGCTGCTCAGAGACCCA
The DNA here is from genome assembly GCA_013400655.1 of Mystacornis crossleyi. Classification (NCBI taxonomy): domain Eukaryota; kingdom Metazoa; phylum Chordata; class Aves; order Passeriformes; family Timaliidae; genus Mystacornis; species Mystacornis crossleyi. The sequence continues at coordinate 31,112 of VYZQ01009419.1, forward strand.
TCTGACCTGACCCTAAACACTTCCAGACATGCAGCATCCACAGCTTCTCAGGACAACCCGTTCCAGTATCTTGCCACCCCCACAGAATAAAATTTCTCCTTAAAATGTATTAAATTGATCTGTTGTATCTTTCTGGAGTCGCTTTTCCAAGGAAAGCTGCACAATTTTAAATCGTTGTGTTCTAATACCATTTTCTACAGCAATGTCCTGCTGTCAGACTGGGCAGGTCTAAGTCACAAGTGAAAACTTTTAATAAAAAACTGCAGTGAACTTGAATGGTGCCCTGATAGATAAACTGCACAACTGTGTTGGCCACACAGCTTTGCCCTACCCTTCTTCCCCGAGCCAGTGCTCCGTGAGTCCACAGATCTTCTCCTTCACGGAAACAATGGGAAAATCACAGTTTAGGGGAAAAAGTATGAAATGAAACAAAAAGATTAAAAATTATACGTGTCTACATAACGTGTATGTTTCCATCTTCAGGCGTGGAAGTCAGCAGCAAGCATTATCTGATAACAAGGCATGCTGCCCATTATCTCGGCTCAAAGAAACAGGAATTCCTGCATCTTTCCAGGGACAGCTCTCCATCCACAGCAGAGTTATCAATAGCACTGAGAGTCTGCCTGCTGAAATGACTGTAATCACTAACTCAGCTTGGTAACACATGAAACATCTCACCAGCAATCAGACGCAGGGTGTTGAAGCTTTCAAAGAGAACTGCTGAAATGCTTTGCCAGATTCATTGCTTCCTCTTCCTTCAGGAGCATGGGCCTAAACACAGATAACTACTTGAACATTAAAAGACAAGCTTCAGCTATCAAGTTGTATCTTTAACTGTTGTTACTGGGACATAACTGTAATTTCTTTTGTGAATGTATCAATTTGTTTAATTTTCTTTGGGTTACCATAGGTTTCAAAGGTAATATTATCCGATATTAACGGGAAAAAACTTGAAGCTTTTCAGAGTATTGTACTGTAGGTAACCAGGAAGAGGCCATTTGAGAAAGAACTTTATAAAACCTCCCCTGTATCAATGCTTTCACCTCCAACATAGACATAAATTTCCTTAAAAAATTTAAGACCACAACTTGCATTTCTTTGGGGTATTTGACACAATCTTGTGACAGACAACACTTTGAAAATCTGTTCTGCAATTCTCTTTAAATTTTTTTTTCTAATCATCGATATTTTTATTTTTAAATTACTATTTTTAAAAAGAAGCATTACATTTAGAAATATATTACTTCTTGACAAAAGAAAGAATTCTGAAACTTTTTCATAAATAAAGAAGGCTTCAAATATATTTGTTTGTTTTTAACTCCATTTCTTATAGAGATAAATCCACATGGATAGTTCTCAAGTCTTCCTGCAATCTGAAAACTTGAAGTGATCCATTGGAATGAATGATACCCACCCTTCCGAGATGATGAATGATATGAAGGGTACCCACCTATTCAGATTTGAAATTCCAGTCTGTCAGAAACTGCCCTTTACATCCAATCTGGTTAAAGTCTATAAAAGGGGAAATAAACCCTAAAAGTTTGCATTTGGTACTCTACACCGATATGTTTCCTCCTTCTCCCTCACCTCTATTGCAAATGTTTTCAAATCTTAAAAGTCACCAATATTTTTTCAAACTCAGACAGCAATAAAAAAATCTAGGACTATTTTCTCTGCTGTATGCCTCTTCACCCCAGTTGTAGTATTATCTTATAATTGTTGATTTGTAAAGGAAGAGATTTGTGAAGCATAGGTCAGTATATTATGTAAATATAATATGAACCAGAACAAATATATGTGATAAACTCTGTTCCGAGAAGTATCCCTGGGAATGATTGGAAGTAGCGTCAGATGTTTTCGGAGCCCTCTCACAACATCTGTCCCTGGAAACATTTACACTACAGCCTGGAAAGTACAAAGCACAGATTGGGTCAACAGCAGACAATCTGGATGAACAACATGTTTGTTTTTATTGTTTGACTGGCCTTGTGCAAAGGTGCTTATGTGATATCTTCGTGCCTTCAAATAAACTGGAAATACAGCAAGACTGTACATAGCCAGACCACTAAATCCAACTCCAAGGAAAGCATTTAGAAGGCTCAGCAAGCCTTGTAAGACAGGACCAAATTTAAGTATTTACCAATTTCCTCTACCCAGAATGAAGAAGGGCTTTTCAGAGGTACTAATGTTTTAACTATAAACATGCTCTAAATCAAAACAGAGCTTTCTTACGTGTGAAGCTGCTCTCAGTGCTTGCATGCAGGAGCTAGATTTGAGGGGAATCTGAATCCTGAATGTCATGGATTTTCTGCTGTTCTTTTAAGAGAATCTCATTATCTTTACAGCCAATAAGTTATAAGGGGGGTTGATATGCTACAACATATTGTGGCCAAGATGAAAATTAGCATTTCAAATGGCTGGAGCTATTGTACTCTTAAGTAGGCCTGTTTAACCCATCATTTAAGCAAGGGAAATAAAACAGATGAAGGGCTTTGGCAATTTTTTCACCAAAATCGATTCCAAAGATGGTGTCTGCTGCAACTAAGATCTGGATGTCCCTTTAGCCAGTGTAGCAACCGTGCTTTGGGAAGCCACAATGCCATCCTCAGCTGTGGCTGCGAGATAAGGACGCTGCCTAATAAGAACAGTTCTAGGACAAGCACAAATGAGATTACTTGAAGAAGACCTTAGGTGTGCCAAAACCTAGGTTGACTTTTTTGTCTTGAGCTGTCACAGCTTGGAAGGCTTAAGCATGTGTATCACCTAGTTTAAAAAGGAGGCTGCAGAACAAGATTTTCAAGGACAGTGTCAGTGAAATGACACAAGGGTTGGACTTGCAGAAAGAGCCCAAAGAACTAAACCTATTAAAAAACTGGCACATTACAAATTTGCACTCTGTTCAGCAATTTGGCAGAATCCATTTATGACAGATTTCATGTTGGGGATTGAGTCCAAAAACGACTCCTCCCCTAATTATGAACTGAATCCCCCTCCCATTTCTCTTTTTCTTTTTTTTTTTTTTAATAATAACGAAAACAAAACAAAGTGAAGCAAAATAAAACTGCTTTGTTTTGACTTGCAAAGGAACATGAAGGATAATGAAGGGCAAGGGTGTGAGTCTCCCCACCAGGATACGCTACCAACTGGAAAATTTGGAGAGAAGCAGGAACGTGGGATTTGAGGCACCAAGCTGGTGGAATCTGAGTATGTCACGAAGGTTAAGCGCAGTCTCCGAAGGGGAGCCAGGCATCCCACGGAAGAGTTGCCCCGCTGGTTGGTGGCCAGCTCGCGTTGGCATTGGTGCTGTGGCAGATGCTCATTTAAACTTCCAACCTAAAACTTGCTGGAAGAAAACTTACAGCAGTAGGTAGGGGAAGATGGGAGGAATAAAATGGGAAAAAATAATAGATGGACTGGAGACCGAAACGAACTGGCTACGGCACAAATGCATTTGAATTGTCAATGGGTAGCTAATGGTCCTTGGTCCCAACTGTCCCTTTGGCTGCCATCATTTTTATCTTTGGGTCATTATAACACAATGCATCTGACAGTTACCAACTTTCCCTTTGTTCTTTCATGGCAGATTGATTTTTGGTTTTGCATCTATGGCAATACTTTAGCCCAATCTTTTTTCGATTACACAGGAAAGCAGAAAAAAAATAATATTTGACAGTGTGAACTCCCCATCACTTCATCTCGGAAAGAATTTACTTAGAAAAGTTCTTTCCAAAGTCTAGTCTAATACTGGCTTTGTATGTCAGGAGATTCTTGACTGCCATGACAAAAGTGAATTTGATTTTACATATACCTGTGTCATTATAGGTTGATGTGAGACTTGAAACTAAGAGCACTGACTTTGGAGTGTTCCTTAATTTAGATAAACTGCAGCAGCAGCTTAGGATCAGTTGCAAAAATATAACCCAAAATATCAGCATAATTTTCAAGAGAGTCTAAGAAAAGTGGAAACGCTAGTCCAGGATTTTTCATGTGTTTTCCACTGAGATTTCCTGCTTGAATTTTCCCACACAAAATCATTTTTTAACTTACATGGTGCTTTTTCCTCCAAAAGTATTTTCTTTATATTTATTTCACTTTGTCATTTAATTTCATACTGAATGCCAGATACAGACCCTAAAATCTATCAAGAGTGAATATGAGGCACTGTAACTAGGAATCTGTGGGGTACCAACATAGCAATCTCATATTGAAAGATAAATTAGAATATATACAATTATGCAGAATATTGAACCATACTGCTATAATATAGTGATACTTGTTCATGGATATTAGTTGCAAAACATTACAGATAAATAACTGTGTGCATTGATAAGCATATATAACAAAAATTAAAATATATCACAAAAGAAGTTTTCTGTACTTACTGTTCAAATGGGACTCCATTGGTTGCATTTTCAAAAGGTGTAATTTGTGGTGGCCTTTCCTAAGATCTAATGTACAATAAGGCAATGTATTCTTTATACTGAACTGCTAACTAATGCTATGTGTGGTAGTTTATGACTAACCTCTCCAAATTTTTTGCTAGTTTGGACACAGGAGTGGCTTACAGAGTTCCTACCTTCCTGTTCATTTTCATGGGACAGCAGTAGAAATATCAGAGGCCTGAATTACAGGTTTGAACAACTGCATGTACAAGTTTTCTGTTTATCCAGACCCTTTCAGTAATCCTGGGAGTTAACGCAAATATTTCTCCCAGGAAAACTCAGTGGGAAGAGAAAGTCTAGGAGAAGGTGGGGGAGAGCTGTAGGAAGAAGAGGACTAAGACCTACTGTTGTCAGAAGTGGTTAATGCTAAGGAAAAAACAGAGGGAGATTGTCCTGATTTCAGCTGGGAGAAAAACACTGATATGTCCCGGCTGCTTTAGGAAGGGTGCAATTGCTCCTGGGTGAGTTAATCAAAATTACCTCCAGTCCTGTCAGTGCAATGCCAGTTCCCTGGAACTGTGATGCCAACCATGGACGCTGTCTGCTATGGATCATTTTGGAATGGAACTCCCAGCTACTTGGGAGTGCGCAGGCCTGAGTTTAGGTAAGGTATTCACCATCATTCCCACTGCCCCATGTGATCTTGGATTAACTAATCTAGTTAGTTTACAGGGTCAAACATCTTAGTGCAATGAAAGCTTTGTGATAGTTCATAATGCAAATGAAAAAGCTGTTGATTTGTGAAGCCAAGAGCTAACAAGTGCCACTGGTGACTGAGTCAGGTTTGTTGTAATCTTTACTTTGTAGATATGCTGGAGTTCTCCAAGGTTAATGAACCACTTGTGGGAGAGCTTTTCTTCAGACTTTAGCTCTGTTTTATTCTTGATAGAACCATTAACTTCTACACTAACCTTTCTACTTGTTACTATTACACACATTCTGCCCACTAAAGCTTTTTATTGATTTTTACCAGGGAGCGCTTATAAATTGTAGGTTTAAATACATGGGGTTTTTGGTTCTGTTAGCATTGGGTGGGATACAGACAGACAATGATTAATTTGTAGATTTTAATTTATTTTAGATATATGTTACAGTCACTTTGGCAGCACCATCATCATTAGGTTTTGTTTCTTGAATCATTTGCTCTAATTATTCCAGATATCTTTTTAATTGTTATAGTTTCCAGTTAAGAAAGTGAAATTTACAAGATATGATGAATAGTGTTAGCAAAATACATTGAGATACTGGAAATTCTTCTGATCCTTCCAAATTTAGGACCTCATCTATGAAGAATGGTGCCAGTGGGGCAGAGAACCAACAGTTCTTGCCCTCTGGAATCTAGCCAGGCATTAGAAAATCCTGTATTCTCCTTTTCACATTTTAATCTCCTACCTCTTGACTTTGTTTATGAAGTTTTCATATTAAGATTCCAAAGAAAAGTATTTTTTTCCTTTGTTAAAAAACTATGGTAAATGAATTAGAAAAAAAAAAACCCTTTAGGATGAATCCTAAATTTTAGGTGTTCAAAAATTATTATTCTAGTCTCCTTTTACCTTTTTATTTTCAAGTTTTTTATATATTATTGTGTTGGTTTTGCATGGCCTGTTTTTTGGTAGTGGGGAAGCCACAGAGGTGGCTTCTGTGAGAAGCTGCTGGAAGCTTCCACCATGTCTGGCAGAGCCCGTGGCTGCTGGCTCTGAAGATGGACATGCTGCTGGCCAAAGCTGGGCCAGTTAGAGATGGTGGTAGTGCCTCTGTGATAAGATATTTAAGAAGATAAAAACACAGGGGGCACAGTTTTTTTTCTATCCAGAGAAGAGGAGGAGGTGAGAACGTGAGGGAAAAAACATGGAGACACCAAGGTCAGTGGAGAAGGAGGGGAAGGAGGTGCTCCAAGCGCCAGAACCAAGATTCCTCCGCAGGCCGTGGTGAAGACCATGGTGAAGCAGCTGTGCCCCTGCAGCCCCTGGGGATCCACGGGGGATGCAGAGATCCACCCGCAGCCCATGGGGGAGATGCCCACGTCAGAGCCGGTGGATGCCTGGAGGAGGCTGTGATCCAGTGGGAGACCTGGTGGAGAGAGGGGGCCCCTGCTTCCAGGCTGGAGCAGCCTGTCCTTGGAACACTGCATCCTGTGGGGAGAGACCCACCTCACGGCAGTTTTGGGAGGACTGTGTGCCCATGGGAGGGACCTCCCTGCAGTGATGTTGCACCTCACACTGCAACAGTTTTGGGAGGACTGCTGCTCTTGAGAGTGGACCCATGCTGGAGAAGTTCATGGAGAACTGTCTCCTGTTGGAGGGACCCCACGGCCTCACAGGGGAAGGACTCCTCTCCCTGAGCAGCAGAAGAAAACCTTGGGTGATGAACTGACCAAACCCCCATGCCCTGTCTCCCTGCGCTGTCAGTGGGAAAGAGGAACGGACTGGGGAAAAAGGTGTTCTTTAAGGGCTCATTTTACTTCTCATTATCCTCCTCTGATTCTGTCTGTAATAAAAATTCCCTTTGTGCTTCTAAGTTGAGCCTGTTTCACCCTTGGAGTGTTTTCTCCTGGTCCTTAACTCATGAACCCTTCGTTTAATGTTTTTTTTTTCTCTCCTCTGCCCAGCTGTGGCAGGGGAGGGTGAGCGAGCAGCTGCCGTGGGTGCCTGGCATTTGGCCAGTGCCATGACCTACGTAGTTGGATATCCTTCTTGATTTCCTTCAGTCAGTGGCTTATTTCCACTTNTTGAGCCTGTTTCACCCTTGGAGTGTTTTCTCCTGGTCCTTAACTCATGAACCCTGCGTTTAATGTTTTTTTTTTCTCTCCTCTGCCCAGCTGTGGCAGGGGAGGGTGAGCGAGCAGCTGCCGTGGGTGCCTGGCATTTGGCCAGTGCCATGACCTACGTAGTTGGATATCCTTCTTGATTTCCTTCAGTCAGTGGCTTATTTCCACTTCATCTCAACTCGAAACACTGAAGCACTACATCTATAAATATTTGGTGAGTGAAATGTTGGTTTTATCTGACATTTTCAGTCAAAGATGGCTTTTCTGGTTTTGCTGTTTTTCTGGTTGTATTTTCCAAACAGAAAATAATGCTCTAATCAGTGTCAATTTGTTGTTGGCAAATACAAAAATAAATCAGGGTAGAGAATTTTTTCTGGGATCTTTTGATGACTTTTTTTTAACCTCAGTGTAGGCAGTCAGTGAAAGCAGACTGTGGGTAAAGTATATTAGGCTGGTTGGAACATTTGTGCTTTGCAAAATTACTTGTAGCTTTCCTCCATGGAGATTTTACATCAAGGCAGTTATTTCAACACCATTGTTTTTACAATAGATGATAATAAAAGCTTGGATATTTCCCTGTTTGATTAGGAAAGAAACACATATACCCAGTCCTGGGACCTGAGCATGTCACTACAATGAAGACGCTTGGAAATTACTTTCCATTTTAAGAATTACTAATAAAAGAATTCTTTGCATTATGGGTCAAATTTCTATCTGTGTATTCAGGCTTGACTCCCTTGATTTGATTGCTCTATACATTTCAGAAATCATTGTAGCTTTGAACAAGATTTGCTTTCAATAACACATTATTCACGTCTGCCCAAGAATTAGGCTTTGAGAGATTTGTACTAATATTTTCTATTATGTTGGTCAACAGGGTGGCATTCTGTAAGTTTCACTTTGATATTCAGATTCAAATATTCACAACAAAAATATGAATGTCTCATGATTGCAGCTGTGCAAATAGCAAGGGATTACACCAACCTTGAAGTTGGATTCTGTTCTCATTCTTTTTATTATTCATTTCCTTGTGAGCAGTAATGGCAGAAATGTGGGGGACTTGCTAAAATTGACAGACAATAATGCATATTCACATCCGAAGTATTTACCATGGCAAACAGCTACTATGCAACGGTGTGTGTACAAAATCAGTTCTGCCCTGGAGTCTCAGGACAGCTGCCTGCCACTAATATGTATTTAATAATTTGAAATGGACAAATGGGTACCCCTACATCAATGCACTTTCTGACTGCTTAAAGCAGCCAGAGCTTCATTCAGCACAGAAACCGTACCTGTACTGGGATCTCACGGAGTCCTTCAGAAGCAGTATTCCATGCGTTATTCTGTGGTATCAATGTAGTGCAAGAAAATTAAATGTAAACATTTGCTGTAAGCAGCAAAAAAAGTCTAGCATTCAGCAATTTAGGTCACGATCCCTCAGTCAGAAGGAAATAAGTTTTTTGGTGTTGTGTTTTTTTTTTGTGTTTTTTTTTTTTTGTTTTGTTTTTTTTTTTAAGTCTGGTGTTTGTGAGCATTGCCAGACTATGAGAGTGGCTGGATAATTGAGGGGGGAAAAAAGGTTAATGTATCCTAATTAAATTACCTGAGCTTCTACTTATCTTTTTCTAAAAAAAAAGAAAAAAAAGAAAGAAAGAAAAGAAAAAAAAAAGAAAAAAGAAAAAAAAAGTCAGAGTATTTTCTTCATTCAGTCAGAAAATAGTAAATGCATCACATAGAGTATTAAGTATATGCAAAGAAAATGACCCCATCAGCTTGAAAAATACATTCAAAATAATACTTTAGGTGTGTAATGGCAGTCCACAGGCAAGAATTTGTCAATAGATAATATTTACTGGGCAGTTTGGAGTAGGAAACACAGTGTTAAAATCTATATCATTTACAAGTAAGCTACGAGCAAAGAAGAAGTAAATCCATTGAATTAATATATTAATAACAAAAAATATTTCTGTTTTCCTCAAACCAGCCAAAATTAGCTCAAAACCAAGACCACATTTACTTAAAGGATTATGAACCACAGAATAACTTTTCAGCAAACTGGAACAGAGTCTGAAGCAGAGTAAAAAAGCATGAGACCTCAATATAGCGTAATACTTCACAGTGAACATTTCAGCAGCTGTATAAATAAAGCCACCATCATAGTGAGAGAGTGATGGAGGATGCAGTGAAAGATGTTTCCAAGAACAAAGACAATTCCATATTGATAAAATGGAAACCAATTTAGCATGAACTGGTGAGGAAGGAAGTTTGTTTAAAAGTACCCCAACCCACAAAATTCTTCGTAACACCGGAGCAACGTGAAATGTTGTGTCACAAGTAAAGGTCTCAAAGCATGGATCTCAACTCTGTTCAGAAATAGACAAGGCCAAAATGTGATTCCCAGCTAAGAAATTCTCTCTATGCAGAAAGCCACATTTTTTCTAATGGGAAAATAATTTGGTTTAAATTAGAAAATAAAAGCACTGCATATATAGACACACACACACAAGCATACATAAATTTATATTTTAATATTATGCAACTCAGTATTCACTATACACTGGACAACACTGGAGTTTCTCTCTAAGCTGTTCTCCACATATGTTTTACCTTCCAAGCTCTTCAGTGTTAATGCTCCCTTTCCCTGGAAGACGCATCATCATGCACCATATAAAATGTAGACCTGTGAATATGAATAGCAGAATGTCACCCTTCAAAACTGGGGCATAATGAATCAGAGCTACAATTCTTCTAAAGGCTATGTGGAACTAATTAGGATATACTCTTTTTCAGCTGAAATTCCCAAATTTTGCCCCCAAATAAAGAGGGAATTTTTAATTGTAGATAAATTCATCAGGTGTTTTTAAATCTCTGTTTATATTTAGATATTTAAACACGATCATTGCAAAGTCAGGGGTGAAAGCGAGTTTGACTACTTCTACTCCAGATCCTTACAAGAAATTTTGTACAGGCTGTGAAGTTACATGAAAAACATCTTTTTGCAGGAATACTGAGTAAAGGCCATACTTGCTTTCAAAAATGTATGGTGTAAATTGTGAATATAAATACAGGTAACAAATTGTTCAGGAGGAATGGTAATGTGCATAAAAATGTTTCCTTTGAGCCTCTTTTGAACTACAATGGAGAATTTTTAATACAGTTCATTCTTCTTGAGTCCTGCAAACCCAAACACAAGCATGAGGTTCTAATATATAATAATGTCTAAAAGCAGAAAAAAGGTACAAAACAAAAATGTGAAACCACCCATATAACAGAAGATGAAAGAATTGGAAAACCTTAATAGAAATGAGAGCTAAAATGGACAGGCAAATTATTTCTGTGTTAATACCCTAAACAAAACACTGTAGCAAAAACGTTCTTTTAAATGCATCAGTTAAAGCAATTTATAACTCATCTACAATTTTCATATTCTAACCTAGAATTTCAGTGTCACTTAAGATGGTACACATTTCAACATTTTTACATTTTGCATTTAGATTCCTAAATAACAAACAAACAAAACAAACAAACAAAAAAAAAAAGTGTGCAGTTTCCAATGCATTCAGTCCAACAGAATGCCAGGTTACAACACATAGTCCCAAACACATCAGTCAGAAAAATTTATATCTGCCACTCACATGCCAGGCTCCATGCTATAAAGTGCTGCTCTTGCTACGTGAGCTTTAACATCACTCTTTCTTTAACTTGCCTTCTGCCAAAAGATTTAATTTTCATGCAAAAAGCCTGAACTGCACATCTCAAGCATGCACACTGCCAGCACTGCAGCAACACGAACTTTCACTAATCTGAATGGTAAGACAGTCCCCTCGTGCAGGGATTAGAAAGGCTCTGCCCTGTGGTGGATTGTATAAAACCATCACGAAGGCCTCAGCGCAGTCCCGAAAAGAGAAGTGTTGATATCATAAAAATCACCACGCTCAGTAACTGGCACCAGTGCTGACAGACTTGGCAGAGAGGCCAAAGATTCAATTGACCTAAAGACTAAACAATGCTTTTTTTCCCGGTGAAAATGCTCCCTTTAGATCAGGACTGAGATACATTTAGCGTGGCAGTGACACAAAGTTGTTCCTTACAAAAGTAGCCTTAAAAAAAGGAAGAGCAGCAAAAGCTGGCTTAAGAAACTAATGTGATTAAGCCAGATTCTTTATTCATCCCATTCATTATTCAAAGACACACACACACACACACATACGTGCACATTTTTAAATACAAACTGACTGAAAACTAACATAGCTAATTTTGACCCAAATTATAACTGCATATCTGATTTCCATCTAAACACAAACAAAGCACCTGAGCATATTGACAGCATGCTGGTGCATGCAAGAACAATTCTGTTCTCAGCCATGCCACCTTAACTGCAGAAACCCCACAGAAGTCAATGAAATGGTATTGGATTTGTAATGGAGTGAGAACAGAATATTGCTCAGCATATTTTTTTTTCCCATGTATTTTATTTTAAGCAAAACATACAGAAGAAATCTTCCTTTGCTCTCCTGGTATCAATCAATGACCATTGCTCTGTTAATGCATTACAATAAAATATCTCAACGGTGCATTGAGCTGGTTGACTGTAATATATCAGCAGATCAATGGCTTGCAAAAAGAGAATGGTGAAATGCAAGACAACTTCTCCAATTAGATAATTTTCAAAAATTTCACATGCAGAATTCGTAGTGACTTAGAAGAAATGAGTGAACAATATTAACTGACTGACTGGAGATCTCACAGAGTTTTTCCAACTGTTATCCTCCTTCTTGTTCCCCCATCATTAAAACCAAAGATAATATATATTCAATAAATTTAAGGATGCTTGTACCCAGATCTGGAAACTGCAGCTTGGGCTCCTCCTTGCTGCTAAGAGACTTTTACACACTTANAAAAAAAAAAAAAAAAAAAAAAAAAAAAAAAAAAAAAAAAAGAGAAAGTAGCAACACAGAGAAATGGAGGTCTGCAGCCCACATCCTCAATGAAGGAAGTTTCCACCCTTTTGTAAGTCCTGGGCTACTTTCAGGATTCATTCATTTCCAGATTAATCCTGTGTCACCTTAATGGGAACCAGGTCTCTGCAGCATCAATTCTTTCTAACTACGTTTTCCCTTGTTAAAAATATCTTTCAGGTCTGTAGTCATACTTACACATGGACCTGATGGTATTTACAGAGGAGACATGTACATATTTCTTTTTATGTAAGTGGACGTCTGAACACACAAAACAAGATGTTCTTCTCCTAACATGTGTGATTTCTTCCTCCTCCCAAAAATTTTAAATGTTCTTGTGGGTGAAATTGTTATATGAAATAAATATCTGTTCAATTTTGAAAGCCAGACCTAAAAGCTTTGCTCTGCTTGCAGTTGTTCTGCTGCAAAGAATTTTTTATTCACACATCCCTCTTTTTCATTGACATCATATATTTCTGTAATGGTGCATAATTAAGCATTGACAAATATAAATCAATAAACATCTTCATTGGTTGGGGTGGCATCAGCACGTAGAAGTTCTGCTTATAGAGAAGCCCTGGGGTCTCAAAGATCAGATTACATATTTCAAAATATTGACGTTTCTCACTTTTTCTGATCTGGGAATATAACAAGGATAACCTCTCTGTTTTGCTTTGTTTTCGTGCTGGGTTTTATTAACTCATTGAAAAAGGAAAAGAATAAACAAAAACCAAAACCAACCAAACTAAAAAAAGCACTTAAGCTAAACAGTTAGACCAGTTCAGTGCAATCTTCCCAAGGAGTAAACATTTTTAGAATAAAATCTCCATGTAACAGAAGTCTGCGGTGATGATTTGGTAAAGAACTAACAGGAGTAAGTGGAAAGTTGGGCTTTCCCGTGTGCTGTGGCTCACCAGGTGGAGCTATTCCAGACAGCTGCATTCACCTGACAGCTAATGGAGAGTGCTGCAAGAAATGCTCCATGATCTTGAAAGTTTTTTTCCCAACCTAAATTATTTCATGATTCTATGAATCTGTATTGTGCCTTCTTTGAAGCAAACTGAATCTATCTCCAATAAAGTTCATTTTCTTTCTCCAAACTTGTGCTTGAAGCACACAAGAAAACAATAATCCCTCATGCCAAAGTATTACAGACTTCATCTAATTCCTCAAAGCTCAGAGATATCTTAATTAAGATTTGATTTTTTCTTTTAATGGTTACATATCCCACAACAACAAAACCCAAGTAACGCATGTTAGAAAATTACTCTTGTCTTCAATATGGTATTTCTGTTTCTACTCAAAACAAGAAATTGCAAAACATGCATAAAAAACTAAGCATAACAAAAAAAATATCTTCCCATTGTTCAAAACAGGTAACACACCAGAGAATATCAAAGACCTGAGATGATATAATTGAGCATAGGTGTATTATAAGGTCAGAGAAATTGAAAGTTAAAATTGTCCATGAATTTTTAATCAGTCTCTCCCATTTATTTGCTTTAGGATATGCTCTATTATTATCACCAACTATAATAGTAGAATTTAATAATTGAATATTAATAATTTGCATTTTTCAATGCTAAGTAATCTCAAACAATTTTCCAAATAATTAATTCATCTTTACATCACACTTGTAAATAGAAAAGAAGCACTGTCTTGCCATTCTACATGGAAGAAAGAAACAGAGTTCATATAGAAAGTTAACGCTGGGACTAGTTTCTATTTCTCAAATTCTGCTTACTGAAACTCAACCTACGAGTAACACTGATTTAATGCAATATAAAATATGGTGACAGTCTTAGAATTGCATGTGTTGGATCTCGTACAATCCAGAAGTGCATGAAAGGAATTTATAATACACTGCTTGTCATACAGCACAGCCCATCTCACAGAAGTGCTAAGAAAACTTGTATGTTATTACCATCCAGTATCTGACAAATAGTATATGATTCCTTAATGACTCCTGAAGGCTTCAGATCTTTAGTCACAATAAAGTCAAAGAGAAGTAAGGTTGTCATCAAAGTCATAGACAGTCTTAAATAACTTGTGGACTACCAGCAGATCATGGGGTTGCCTCAAGGAAGCAGGTTTAGTTTGCTAACATGTGTAAACAAAACGTAACATCCCGAGTGATTGTCTCTCATGGACAGCAAATGAAACATTAACCACGACAACTGTAGAGTTCCAAAAATTTGAACTTTTCACTCCAGTTCTCTCCTAACATTTCAATAAGGTCTTGAATATATAATTATTTGATTTTAAAGGCACATACCTACAAAAGAATATTTTAGTTATACAGTGGAAGGGTCCCATAGCTTTCTATTATTTGAAGGATACGAGGGATGAGACAGCTTACCCAGAGCAGCAGCTGTGCCAAACACACAACGAATACTCCAAGACATGGAGGGCACGTGTCGGGATCCACCTCTGCCGCTCACGGGGACACTGTGCACTCCCACAGGGATCCACAACATCTCAGCACCAGGGGGAACACCACTGTGCCCCGAGGACACTCACCAGCACCGCAGGGGCACAGCGTGTTTGCTGGAACATGACGCTGTGCCAGAAAACATTCACACCTTTCCCTGTGATGCTTCCACGCCGGCAGTGACTCGTTGGTGTCAGAGTGCGTTGCACTGGACGTGCCACGAGAACTGGCAGGTCTGAACAACGTGTCAGCTTCACCTCACAGTCACCTCTACCTGGAGGATTAAAACCAAAATCAAACCAACAAAATAAAGAAAACCCCCAAGCAATTATATTTTTTTGCAGAATTACAAGATGGCTAGGCCAAATTCTACTCTATTTAAGCAATGTGCTCTACCATTTCTGACAGTTACTCCAGCGTGACTGAGAGTAGAAATCAGGTTATTATTGTAGCCTTTGACAGAAAACGTTGTTAAAGCGATGTTGTCTTCAGAGTCTTTCATGAAATCTGTAAACACGTTTAACATTTCTTTGAATGGAAAATATGGCTTGTCAATCTATATTGACTCGGTGAAAAGAAAAGCCCAATATATTAAGATTAGATCCTTCAGGCATTTATTTTCTCTAATGATTAACTTTACAATATAATTTTATCCTTTTGCAAATCAATCACATTAATCATAAGAACTCAAAATGAATGTTTACACTGCATTTGTCTTCTGGTTTAATTCTTTTGGACATTGCTTAACTGAGTAGAATTCAGTATGAGGGAAAACACAGCACAGGTACTGCTGCTAAATTAAGACTGCAGATTTACTAATCAGAAGGAGTTACCGAGTCTTTAATTCAAGTCCTCCAGGGACTTGAATTAACATCCATCCTACTGAATAAGACCACCATCTTTTCTGAAACAGGGAGATTAGTAAAAAGCGTGCCACGATTATGCTTCGTGGAGGTAAACCCATGGCCTATAATCTACAGTGTTTATAGCCCACACAAGGATGTCATTAGTCTTCCAGAGCAGCCCCTTATGGACCATGTGTAAAATGGACCAGGAAAAAACATGATAATCTCCATTTATGGAGAATTTAGGACTCAAAAAAGAAGTCAAAACTGTTTCTGTGTGGCTGCGCTTTTTCTATGCTAAGATTTCCTTTCTAGAGTTCAACCTGTAAGTGGGCAGAGAAGGTGGTCACTCCAAATCTGAATGTCACTGTGGCTTTGACCTTAATTCCTAAGCTAAAGGATGAAAGCACAATGATTGCAACACTATTCTG
>VYZQ01009419.1:57555-71260 GCA_013400655.1 Mystacornis crossleyi
TCTCCAAAACCTGTCTGAAAGGCAAATAATAGCTGTGGTAATAAACCCAACATTACTGAATAATTTATTCAGAGCAGAAACAAACAAACAAACAAACAAAAAATGTTGGGGCTTTTTACTAGCATGGGAAAGTTGTCTCTTAAAGTTTCTTAAGAGACTGCTTCTTTTGCCTCTTTCTTAGAAGACACTTAAACATCATTAGAAATCTGTAAGATTTAATGGAATATGTAGAAGGGACTTAAAATGGAAACTCCTTAGAAGACCAGCCAGAGGCTGAGTGGATGAACACTTAAAAAGTGATGTGTGCTTTATAACAATACCTATACCAGAAAAGCTCACTGAAGCTCAATCTTTCCCCAGCAGAACACGGAAATCCCTTGAGAAAATACTCCCATAATCTGGGGAAGGAACTAACTCCAAAATCAAAACAAACAAAAGCCTCTAAACAGCCCAAAATGTGTTTTCAAACTTCTGATATAATACTGTTTTCCTCAGACTGCATGATGTCCTCTTTGTTGGCCTCAAGCCTCCAGAACATAGGCCTGAAAAGCAAATAGAGTTTCCTTTGCAATTCTCCAGGTGTTCTGCACAGCAGCCTGTGAGCTGAAATCTCCAGATCCATCCAGAAGACCTTCCCTTCACAGCACACTTAAAATTACACAGGTCAGCAATACTCTCAGGAAGAAATTGCAAAATGTTCCCATCAAGTGTTGCTTAATATGCATTTGTGTGGTAAATAGTCATGCTTCACCTCCTTATTTGTGGTTCTGCACTTATTTTTCTTTTAAATAGGAAAATAAATTAATAGATTTTCCAGGCTCTCAAACCACCTTGCTTTAGAAGTAGTCAACTTCTTTTGCAGAGTTAATCATCAACTCCACAATTTATTTTGAATTTATAGAGAGGTCTTTATATAATTTGCTGTGCATCTCCACAAGCTCATTATACCAGAGACATAGGTGTACATAAGGTCCTAGTAAATGGACCTAAAACACCCCAAAGAAATGTCACAAAAGAGCAAAAAGATAAAATTTATGAGTCTGTGATGGAGCAAGTATAACTGGATAGAGCTCTCCTACAAAACAGACTTCGGACCCATTGATCTTGGCTTCAAGAAGGGCTGAAAAAAAGCAATCACAGCATTAAAATCTGGGAGAAACCAAGCTAGGTAGTGGTCCTGGCATGGATCACAGTTAGGTTTTTTGCTAGGGATCCATCATACAACGAATTATTTCTTTGGGTCCGCAAGTGTTTTCCAAAATCACTGGGCCATTAATTAAATATACATCCAGTTACATTGAATGCAGGCAGCCCTTTTTTTTCCCCAAAAGATCCAGATTTTTCCACTAAATCACGTCCCATCTCTCCCATGCCTTGCTGCCTTCATTTTACTATCCCTCTCAAAACAGTGAATTTCAAAGCACTGAAATCTACACTGATAACCTGCCTCTGTCAGAGAGCCCTCGTGTGCCAGACTGACTGAAATACTCCGCTTGAAACATCACAAGGTTATAACCTTAAAAATTGCTCTCCTCCTTAAGTTAGATTTACTTTAGGTAATTTAGTCTTTTACAGGAAAGCATCCATCTCTGAAATTTGATGCAGAATTTGAGTGGTAACTATACAAGTTATAGTAGGTCCCAAACTGAGCTAGGTCAGAGATCTCAGTAGAAGGGAATAAAGTTGCTACCAGCTAAAATAACAATTTTTTTATCTAATTCTTTCTTTATGCTCCTCTGCCACATCTTCACTGCATGTAAATGGAGCCCCAATTATATGAATTGACCATTATTAGGAAGAGATCAACAACCAAAGTCACACATACCAGCCTTATATTACATTCAAGTAACAACGCTGCAACAAAGTTAAAAATCCAGGGCACGTGAAGGAAACAGAGCCTTGGAGATGACTTGGCAAAACCAGCTCTATTAGTTTAATCAGAAAGGGAAGATTAAACACTAGCTGTGGCCACACAGATCGTTAAAGCCAAACGATGATCTCTCAAGCAAAGGAGAGCTGTAAAGCTGAAGGCTGTAAAGATGAAGGCTTGCCAACCTCCTTAATGATAACCTTGTCCAATAATAGATTTGATTTCTTTTTCACAACTTTGGACAATCAAGAGAGAATTAGGTTTAAAACAGAGGTGTTAGGTCATCACTTTTCTGCCACCGCTCGTGCCTTAACAAGCCACGCAGGCCAGAAGTAGTGCAGTAACATGAAATGTTTTATAATGAAAGTCTGTTTTATTGCAGGCTAAAGTAAATGGAGGGTTCCATTGTACAATTTGAAGAGAATACGGTTTAGCAGTTCAAAGGAGAGAAGGAAGAAAAAAGCTGGGAAGAGAACCCCATGCACATAGGCTGTACAAGAGGAGGTGGCTTGGTCGTTCTGAGGAGACTCAGAAAAGTCACAAAGAAGAAACTCAGAAAGGACAAGAACACTGAATGCTTCTTCTTGTCAGGATAAGAAGGAAACAGCAGCACAAATTTCATTTTGAACCTTGTAATGACATTCTACCAGAGGTGCTCAAAACCCAACGGTATTTCACGTTTTTTTGAATGTTTTGAAGAATGGGATAGAGATGAGTCTCATCAGACTGACCAGAGCAGTGGTAAAGTATTGTGTTTTGTCTGAGACAGAGTCTATCCCAAATTTCCTATAGGCATATAGAGCAAACATGGAAACATTGCACCATATATTTGAGATTCCCCTTTAATGAGAATATTAATGTTAGCTTAATTACTTTAAAGCACAGTCATCCTCGGCTAGGGCATGCTATGACTCACTGACACACAACACATGGAACTTTAAAAAATAAAAGGGCTTTACAGAACATTTCCAACAGAGTTTATGGTTTAGGCCACTCTTGTCTAAAGTAATATCTTGAGTGGATGAAATAATTTGTGTGACAAGCAATAAAAATTTAGCTTTATGTAAAATACCTCCTCTCCAGAAAGGGCAGAGACCCTTCTCATCTGGCTGGATCGTGAAGGCTTGAGGGCTGGCAAAAGAGAGGGAGGGAACATGGAAATTTGGGTCAGCAAGAGCTCCTGGCCATGCAGCACTAGGGTTTGCCACAGAGCTCTCTCTGCTGCACATCAAAGATGTCATCAGCCTCTGAACTAGCAACTGTCTGTCCTGTCTGGCCTTTGAGCTTTTGCTTTCCTACCCTGAAGTGATTTCAAGTGGGCATGGCTGTGTGAGAGATACCATCCTTTAGATGAGCTGGAAACATATGGCACTGACCACATGTGGTCATTAGAAAGTCCCGCGCCAATTTTTGCAAGGCTAACAATATTAGCCCCAGTATCCTGGCCAAATTCCAATATGGGTAATTATATTCTGGATAATGACATACAGGCTAGTTTTATAAGGTTTAATATACATTGTGGAAAGTGGCTTGCACCTAAGGGCTCTGAGTTAAACTCATTGCACAGTCAGCTGGGATAAAATTAGAGAAGAAACTACCCAAGCATGTCAAATGTTTAAGCTTTAAAACCCTGTGTAGACTGAAACAAAAGAGGAAGGGATCCAGGGGTGCTTTAGCATAATCAAGCTGGCTCATGCCGCTGAAGACACAGCTGGGATCCAGAGCTCACTGCTGCGAGGAAATTTGTAACAGTATCCCCACCCCACCTTCAGCAGTGGGTGTGCATGCATGTTAAATTACCAGGTTAGGAAAGAAGATGGAGCAAGTAGGATGCAAAATGTTCTTTGCTGGGGGTTTTTTCTCGATTCCCCCCTGCCAGAGTAAAATAGAACCAAATCAGTCTTATAAAAAAAGCCCCACTGTTCAAATACTCACACCTGTTGCACTGCAGCCCTGTGACTCCAGCTCAAAATACCAGAAGTGGTGTTACTCTCCTTCTAACTCGTATTTCTCATCTTGCCCTGTTTGAAGACACCAACACCAGCACCAGACCCAGCTGTTACCACACCCTGGCAGGTCATCCACTAGGTTCTGCTGATGAAAAGCTCTCAGGCTGATGCCCAGCCCCAGAATAGTTTGGGTGGCAGGACGTGTCCCTCCAGCATGCCATTAAAACCCAAAAAGAGCATTGGGAGTGTGCCTCCCACACCTCAGCTGGCTCAGGAGGCACTCACTCGCGAGGGCTTACTGGCCTCGGTCGAATGTGTTGACATGACTTACAATTTTGGATGGCACAGAGCCGGAGGTGGAACACAAGCAGACATGCCAGACCTAAGGGCTGAGAGCACGGTGGGTAATAACACTTTTCTGGTCTTTTGATCCCCTTTCTGCAGTCAGTGCATACCACTCTACACATCATACAAGCACGGAAACCACCTCACACTCCATATATTTTATACCATGCAGAACAGAAGAAAAACAGTTTCTCACTCAAAATCACAGCTAAACAAAAGCTAAGGAAGATGTTTTTTACTGTGAGGGTGGTGAGGCACTGGTACAGGTTGCCCAAAGAAACTGTGGATGGCACATGCCTGGAAGTGGTCAAGACCAGCCTGGATATGGATTTGAGCAACCTGGTCTGGTGGAAGGTGCCCCTGCCCATGACTGGATTGGAACTAAGTGAGTTTTAAAGTCCTTTCCAACTGAAAACATTCTATGATTGTATGATTCTTTAAAACCAGCTTAAGATTTGAAATTTCACTTTTGGCTAGCAGGACATCCCCAGCAATGGCACTGCAGTACAAGCAGCCATCTTTTAGTCTTGAAATAAAGTTCAAGTCAAGCTGTGATTTGTTTTTCACAATGTTACAAGCAGGTGTGATCCTATTTTGGTGTTATCCTCAGGATTCAAAACTTTAGTCCACATATTTCCTGTGTTGGTGCAAGCCTCACGTACCTGTAGGCACACCACCTAATTCCAAGATGCTCTGCACCTTTCCTGGGCTTGAATTCCAAGCTGTCAAAGATAGGAGACATAGGCTCTCAGCCCCACTCTCCGCGTGCAGAGAACGCTGTTTCATCTCCTCAATTCCTTTCTCCATTAAAACACATTCAAACATAATTAGTGTAACATTAAAAATGGAGGAAATTTTGTAATTGCCAGTTGTTCTGTAGCCATGGTTACATCAGAGATTTATACCAAGCGACGCTGGCCTGAGCACGCACAGGCAGTTAGCAGGAACAGCAGTAGGATAATGTTTGTGTGCATGTGCAGGTGCGCCGAGATGCCTGTTTGCCAAAAAAAGAAAAAAAAAAAGNTTAGCTAATTGAAGCAGGAATGCTGCAGGATGGGTTTCACTGGGGCCTGTAAATCTCATTTAGCAAAGTGAATTCCAGGCACATGCTGCACCTAATGATGTGACAGGTGGGCTGCACCACAAGACAGCAGCCGCCGAAAAGTTGATTCTCATTAGACCCTCGGAGTCCTGCAGTCAGTTTTCTGATGGCTGAAGAACACTAATCGCATCTGTTTGCTGCTGGGTGGGGTGGGCAGCGGGGGGAGAGGCAGCAATAAGAGGCGGGGGAGGGGGCCCTTCCTCTCTTTCATGAGTTAATATCCTTGACTCCTGCCCAATAAACCAGCAGGCCTGCCTCCCACCACGCGCTCAGCCTCCATTCTGCTGACTCCTACAGGGTGCACCCTTTTTCTAATTAACTGGAATGGCTATGGAAAGCAAAGGAGGCCTTGTGTTGGGTGAACCAATTATTTTGAAGGGTATTAAGTCATCAGATTTACTTTTATCTTGATTGCATTGTGGAAATCGTGCATAATTAATGGTGGGAGCTTATTAGGAAAATGATTAGGCAAATTACACAGGTGTCGGATGCATTTTTTATGATAAATTTGCTAGAACAATCCTGCAATTCCATCTGTTCAGCTCATATCAGAATGTCACTCTGGAAGAAATTAATGGTACAGAGTCTTACAAAGTTACTGGAGGCCTTGGATGCAGATTTATGTTTTAAAAAAAGATATAGTTAAAATTACCCCGCAATTTCCTAATAAATACTTGATGTTACAGTTCAATAAATTACTTATTTAATCTTAAAAGGAAATGATAGTCAGCTGGAAACTAAAAAGTGGAGAAAGCATAAACCTCATTTTGTCAGGTTGATGTGTATGTAAATAAAAAATAATCTTAAGACATAATAATTCTTTGCTGTGGGATGCTGACTAGAAACAATCTGTCAGTGTCCAAGTACTTCTGCTAGGTATTTTTTCCACAGATACTAAAGCTTGTCTTACAAATCCTGTGCTGGTCCTAAAGTGGCAGAGCCAGTTCCCTTTTCTATAATTTCAGCATTGTTCAGCAGTAGATTCTGGAGGTCACGTCCTGGGAGTTACGAGAGGACACCAAATGCTCTGTTCGTGTCCACGCTTCTTTCACCCTGCATTTCCTGCCAACACCAGAAGATGAAAACCGTGAAACCAAAACCACTGAAAGCATTGTCTGTCAGAGTGAGTCAGTAGATCAGTGCATAGAGGTTTGTGTGTGTGTGTGCATGAAAGAGTGTCTGTATGTGCGTTTGTAGGTCTAAAACAGCAAAGACCAGATATTCTACCCCTGGAGGTGCTTAGAAACTGCAGCTCTGGATTAGCTATTACGCATCAAATAAATAAGCTCATGTTCCATAGAAGCAGCGTCATTTTTTACTAGTTAATATAATATCATTTCTCACAAATTTACAAGTAAGGAGGCAGAAGTCACTGGGTGAATGAGGAGAGTATGACACAGAAAAACATGACAAAGTTTAATCAGTGCTGGGCATTTTTACAGTCAAATATGATTTTTAGGTGTATATTTTTCATAACCTGACTGTTTCACTGTCATCGGTACTACTTTTTAAAGAGATTGACTTGGCAAACACAAAGTGGCTGTTGTCTTCTCCTGAAACAGCTCTGAGGAAGGCACAGCCCCAGACATCAAGTGTCTTGGGGTCTGTATCACCTTAGATAAGACCTTTCAAGCCTCCCTCCAGGCCCCTGGATACAGTTCACAAGGCCTATGGGCAAAGGGTAGCAGAGAATATGGTGTCTTGTCCTAGAAACACGATGGGGTCGCTCTCAGGGCTGGAGTTACCCTGTCAAACTCAAACACACAACAGGCCTCGTTTCCATGGCTACTGGCGTGACTTTGAAGCTACACTGAGCATCTTGAATGTCTTCAAAATCACAAAGTAGGCTTGTCCCTTTCCATAGATCCCTCCCCTTGGTGCCCCAAGGGCTATCCTCCTGCCCAAACTCCACAGCACTATGGCTCTACAGTTTCATTCCTCTCTCCTATTCCTCAGTGCCCCAAGAACTTACTCATTGCCACAGGGTCCTTGAAAAGCAGACTTACTGGCAATGCAGCATACTTTGTTCATTGTGGGATTTCTGTTCTTTTCAGGATGTTTAGGTTGTGATAATGTTATCAGAATGGAAGCAAGCATCTCTCTTTTGGTGCTCTGAAAAGCTAGTAGTGACCACCAACTTTTTAAAAAATGCTGGTAATTCTACAGCAAAGAGAAACCCATGAGAAAAGTTCATTATTTTTCTCCTTAATATCCAAGTCTTGTTAAATACCAATGATACCAATCTCTGTGACTTTTGCATCTGATTAATCCTTCCCTGAAGAACGAAGCTGCTGATACTACACACCACCATCTGTATTTGTGGTGAAGGCAAAGAGACTGAATTCCAAGCAGTCTCTGTCTGCAAGAGGGGCCACGGCAGCAAGACCTCATGGGAGTTTTATGTCCAATATAAATAGTCCTTGGCTTATCTGAAAACCTTGCTTCTCCTTCAGACCCTTTGCTGAGCACATTCTTTGAAATCTGCTTACATATATCTCAATTGTAATAATTGTTTTCAGAAAAATTACAGGGGCATAGAAGCAAATATGGTGAACTGCTGTGTCCCTGAGTCAGTTTATTACTGCTTGCTAATTAAGATTATTGATAAATCTTGTGTTTATTCCATGCAGGATATTGGAAAAATACATAATAATGATGCTAAACACAGCAGGTGACCCTAATCAAGTTACTGAAGAATGAGAGAAAATTTAAGATAAATTTGAAGAAGTTACGGTGACTGTCCTCCTACATTTTAAGGGATGTCTTATATCTGGTGGCTAATGGCCCATAACCCTTATCCAATATGGAGTTGCTAAGCATTTGATCAGATAAAAAGCATGTTTTCAAGCAATCATTACTCAAAGGATCAGACACAGTGATACTAATGTATGATTTTGTACCATGAATAAAACATTTCAGATGATATCCCTCAAAAAATCTATATTGGAATTTATATAGGTGAGCAAGGAAGGGTCAAGTGAATTTCACAGAAAGAGATAGAGAGCCATCTGAATTAAATTAAATGGGTTAATATAAACCATAGCAAGACCAAGAGTCATGAGCTCAGAATATACGGCCCTATATGTAAGCATGACATGCAGGTTGCTTCCCAGTTCCCCTCAGGTCTGTCCCTATCCTGTTAAAGAAACTGGTACTATTTCTTCCTAGAATAGCTTACCTACTCAATATTATTGGCAAGATAGGACGTAATAGGAGGAATCAAGCAACCAGATGTCCTGTCTAATTCCTGTAGTTACCGTGAGAACAGACAGAACATTGTTGTCTGGCCAACCACTCACCTGTGTAACTCCCTGAAGCACGGTGCCTCACCCACTTCTCCTTCAGGTGCCAGAATATCTCCAGGTGCTTTCACCCAGGTGTGTTCAGACAAGCCAGGTGTCTTTGCCTCACCCTTCAAACCCACCAGCCTGGATGAGTTCTAGGAAGCTGTAGCAGGAAAACCATATTAGAGACACCCTCTGAAAGCTAATCCACCCTGAGTCAGCACACTGGCAGGGATGTGCTCCTGCAGGCATCGCTGCAAGTGGAAGACCTTGCCAAAGCTGAGACTTTCTAGTGAGAGCCTCTATACCACAAAGCAAGCACAGACAGTCCTTGTTTCCAGGATCACGGTGCTCAGGCAGGAAGCAAAATATGACACAGGGAAATTCTCAGGAACAAGCAGGAACTTACTGGCAGTGTAAATCAGAAACAAAATCTAACTCTCACTAATCTTGGTCCCAGTCTCATGCACCAGCCACAATGCTCCTTTGATTTTGAGTACTGGCATCGTATTTCTAGTGTACAATATCCCTCTAATACTATAAGCAATATTTGTTTTTAAATTAAACTTTACCTTTCTTTTCCAGAGCATCACTCAGTTTTCTTTAAGCCCTACCAAAATAACTAAGTCCTAATCCTTAGTACAGATAACCAGCTCAAAACAAACAGGCCCTTTTGTAGCATTGACAGTATTACATTTTTAGCATATGATAAGCTTGCAACTAACACCTAGACTTTTCCTAGCACTCTGAAATGTAGGTGGTAAAAAACACAAAGCTATTTGCTTATCCAATTTTCTGAGTACATCTGCCACATAATGATTTCAGCTGCAGAACATTCAAGAGTTTGCACTGGTTTTGCACAGAGCAGGTTATTGTTAGACAACAGAGGGGTTCATATAAGCTTCTGAAATTATTTTAAGTGATTTTTTTTCCCCTCTATCTTGGCAAGTGGAGAAAAACATTGCTTTAGGTCAAACATAAGTGGAAGGGCCCAAACGCAGATCATATAACTAAACACCAGATACAGAGAGCATTTTATATAAACATCTATTCTCTTCCCAGGTTGTCCTGTCTTGTCCACCACCGCAGAAACAAGAAGCTGATTGAAGCCCTTCACCAAAGCAGTTTGGTATTTTGCTCCGGAGGGGTGGGCTTGGATTGATGAGGAATGCCACTGGGATGCTGCTCTACAGATGGTGAGCGGCAGAGCAGGCAGTGCTTCCCTCTGACGGGGAGGAGGCAAAGCCTTCATTAAAACAGCAGCTTCCCCCAGAAGCTCATGCTGTCTGACACGCCTAACCTGTGTGCATATGTCAACACAGAACGCTTGCTAATGTTGCTGAGGCTGTAAATAAGGGTTCAGACTATACTCTGAAGGAGATTAATGAGTAGAGTGCTTCCTTCTCTGCTGGAGGCTGAAGTAGGTTCCCTATTAAGATGCAGTATCTGTCACTGTCAATAGAGACATGCTGTGTGGGTGTGAGGGGAGGTTAAGAGGTGTCTCTGAATCTGGTAATTCCATGCTTTTAAGGGTCTAGCACAGGCGACTGACACACTTGAGCAACATCAACTTCCTGAAACATGTTTTCCATTAATAGAAGAAGTCCAGTGATGTCTGTGCCCAAAGAGGGACAAACGCAGAGGAACTGGTTCCTTTTGAAGAAAGTAAAGAATTTTCTATTTAAATTTAGAAAAGGATAAATAAATAAATTACCATCCTGTGCATAGTTCATGCAAATTTCAGGGAAGGGAGTAGTTGTTTCCTTCATACATGTTGAGAACTGTGTTCCTATGATAAACTGTATGTCTGCCTTCCTTACCCATGCTCACTTACCTCCTTCCCTCTTTAGTTCAGGTAAACAACTATTCTTATTTGCAAAACATCCATTTCTCTGACTTCAGCATGTCTTACAGAACTGTTTCTTCTTCACAAAGCATTTGATATCGTTCTCTGAAGGAAGGGTTAGCCATTTTTACACATGAGAAAGCACAAGGGGGTTCAGCATCATGCCCAGGTTTGAGCTGTAAATGTGTCCATGAAGAGGGGGCTAAATTCTGAACTCACAAGCCCTTAAACCTGTCTCTGCTCTTGGGGCTGGATTCAGGATACAAGATTCCCCACATACCCAATGCCCACGTTGTAGCAAGGATTGCTGGCAAAGAAGGCAATCTCACTCCAGCCTGAGCCAAGGAAACTCTTCTCCACATTGTTCAGGACTTTTTCCTATGTATTTGAACCATAATGACTTTCTAGATTGGAAACTTGGACCATACAGTTGAATAACACGCACAAGCTAAAAATTCCTGTGCATTTAAACACAGATATGTAGCCCAGTGGCTCCTCTTAAAACCCTTAAGGAGCATACAAGTTTATACAAATCAGCCTTTCTTCATTAATTAGATGATTTTGCCTTTTCTCCAGTACTTAGAAGAGAGAATAAAATGAATTTAACACACAGCAATATTACCCATTTTTCCCTAACACTTGCGTCTCCATTATGGAAGCTGAAAGAACCTGAGGAACTAATCTTGTATAATAATTAANAAACCACAAAAAAAAAAAACCACCAAAAAAAAAAAAAAAAAAAAAAAAAAAAAAAAAAAAGACAACAAAATATTACATTAAGATTTTAAGACATGATTAAGTTTGGCAAAAGTAATCAACTAAAAAATAAAGTGAAAAGTTGAAAAGGGAGAAATCTCAGGGAAAAAGTGGGAGCGTATGCCAAAAAAATCACTTCTAGCTTTGCGTGTTAAAAATTTATCTCACTTAAGTACCTGGGTATGTAGCCCAAAGTCAATGGGAATTACAAAGGGCAGCACCTCTGAATAATAGATCAATTTTTTTAGCTCTATTCTCAGTTATAGGCAGAAGACAAATTCCATTTGCTCTTCCTTTACATCACCAACCTTACCGAACATCTAATAGCTCATGCTTTTGTTTTGTTTTTTGCTTAGAGAATAAGTCTATTTATAATAAAGCCTCACCATGAAAATAAAATAAAATTAGAAAATCTGCTTACAGATAACATATAAGGATTAAGTAGCCTTTGGACATTCCAGAATGTTATGTCACACAGCTTGCAAGAAGAAAATCAAGGGAAGAAAATACCTCCTAATTTATCAGGAACACGTTAGTTTTTTGTATAACATGGTAGTTAGACACACGTGTTACTTTGCACTGTGCAGTGATGCTTTCCCAGTCTTGAAAACTTCCCTGGCCTTGCTCAAAGAGCATCTGGCTCCGGCCACTTGCAGGGGCTGAGCAAACGCTGCCTTTCCTGGCACACAACTTCCCTGCAGCCTGAGTGCACCCTGTGAGGAGCCAGGTAACCAAGGGCAAGAATGATAGGATTGTTTTGGCTGGAAAAAACCTCCTAAAGGTATTTTTATGAGCTGTTGCACCCTAATATTGCAGTATTTTCAGAATCTAGATGTTGGAGAATGGCACCCCCTTTGCCTTCAGCTTATAAGAGGTACAAAATGACCCATAAAGCTGGGGGAAAGTGACAGTGGCTGCAGATTTTTAAAAATTTGTTATTGGGCATATATTGTTCAAGTGGAAGGAAGAGCTAAGTCGAAGAAACAAATTGTAAATTAAATCTTGATATTGAGCTCATTTTTAGAGACAGAAGTAATGCAGACCAATCCAGCCCTTCAAAAAAACCCCAAACTTGCAGTATGCTAAAGTGTCCCAGAGAAAAGTTGATGCCTGGTCCCCAGTAATATGAAAAAATGAAAAATTGGTTTTGTTGGCAAAACTGAAAAAAAAAACTCCTTCCTTTTCGCTGCCTGGCTTTTGCCCCATATGTACAGCCAAAGGATTTTCAATAGTTGGCATTTGTTCTTCTTCTAGAGGTATGATGTCCTAAATCTCACACTAACCCTTCTTATTCATCTCAGTTAACAGCTCTGAATGGGGGAGTATCCTGATATAGAAGGAATTCTACTTTACCTGAATCAAATATAGGACAATACTGTGGAAAAACAATCAAAATAAATTATTAAAAGAAATAATCAAATGACACTTGGACCACAACTGCCTTTTTTTTTTTTTTTTTTTTTTGGTTCAAAAGATTCTCTCTACAACTTTGGTTTTACAGTTCATTATATTTTTACTGTGGAAATAGCTGCCAACAACATATGGAGTCACCAACTTTGAGGGACACTAGAGGTAATTTTTGTCCTGCGATGAACAATGTCCATTAAAACAAGAGAGAAAAACGTTATTTTTATACGGAGGTGATCTCTAAAGTACCTAAAAACCTAAGGGAAGTGCTGTGGGAAATGGAAGTTATAGGGACAGGTAACTCGAGCTGGGTTTCAACAGGGCGTTTCTGTGGAAAAAGGAGATGAGTCCCAGGCAATTCCATCAAGGATGAGCCTGCTGTACAAGCAGTGCAACACAAGGTGCTGACTCGTGTCACTAGATTGAAAAACTGCTTCATATCAGAATAAGCCTTTTTGGGGAGAAGGGAGGCGGAGAGACAGAAATAAAACCCCTGTTCAAATCTCCAGATAGAAGATACCAGGACATAAAGATATAAACCACGTCCTATGGAAGCAGATGTGATTGGTAAGATACACACAAATAATCTCTTCTGAGGGAAAGAAGGTATCTCTTTGATGATCTGATCTGATTAAAAAGCTCAATAACCTCAACACCTATTGACCCATGTGAAAAACAGGGGCAGATGGTATCAATTGTTATATTTGTTTGTAGAAAAAAAAGGAGAAAAATTCTCAAAACCTGTCTTCCCTACAGTTATTTGTTTTTTGTTTGGTTGGGGTTTTTTTTTGTTTTGTTTTGGGTTTTTGTTTGTTTTTGTTTGTTTGTTTTTCACAAAGTACAGATAGCTACAATAATTTAACTACATTTCCAAAACTGTGGGAAGGTGGCATTTTGGGGGGAGGAAAAAAAGAAATGAGCCAAGAGAGTCTCTCACAGGTGCCAAGCACAAAAATCATGGAAAAATACTCCAAATACATAAGGCTAAACTTAACATAATAACAGGTCAAAAACAGAGTGGAAAGAGTAAAATACAAAGATGCAAGTTTGTTGGAAGGAAAGGAAACATTTTTTTTTATAGTTTTAAAACCATTTCTGAGCCCAAAGTTCATAGTCAGAGTACTTATAATAGCAACATGGTGACAG
>VYZQ01009419.1:75167-85364 GCA_013400655.1 Mystacornis crossleyi
GAAAAGAAAAAAAAAAAAACAAGGGACTGTAGAACAACTGTAAAACCTGTTGGGGAGCTGTGTGGTTCCAAAAAGAGATGCTGTGTCTCCCTGCTGCTGGGAAAGGAGGAGGTGCAGTGGCGGATCCTGGGGCAGGAGGGGTCATGGTGGGAAGACTGGCAGCCCCTCGTTTTCCTGTCAGTCCTGGTATCAGCCCAGGGATCTGGGCAGATGTAGATAACAGCTCTATGCCCACTCGTACCTGAACAAAACCCAGTGCACACAACAATCTGACTGGCTGCCTGTTATTTTGCCCAGCAGTCATTGCAATAGTAGTCCTAAAACTGTAATTCTTCCTTCAACTAATTCAATTTTTTTTTTTTTTTTTTAAAGAAAGTGCTGTTACTTTCAGTGACAATGTGGCTTCTGGCTAGTGACAGTACTGCAGAAAGAGCTCATGAATCAAGGAAAACTTACTGTGTGCTTTCTAAGCAATAAATAACTAGTAATATTAATATATTTTTCATTTCTGATGTTTTGGGCCTTGAAAAATTAACTTTAATACTAATATAATGTTTACTTTAATATTCCAATGTTTCTAAGTTCTTTCAGTTATCCTAATTGATTTCACCTGGATTCTTTTCAGATATTGTTTTTTTTTTATTTTTCAGTCTACCTTTTTTTCCCTCACTTTTCTCCGTTCTTTCTGTTTTTCAGACATTTCTGATCTGTATTTTCAAATAGATATGTATATTTTTAAAAAGCTTTCCTATAGTTACTGCTTCCATTATTACTAAAGGACTTACTACATGTATCTCAACACCTTCTTCCACCATTTCAAAATGGCATGTAAGCAAGGAAATTACTCAAGCTATCTCTCTTAGGGACCCTGAGACTCTTCTGGCAAAAACAGAATCCTCTGGGGGAAAACCATACCAAAAGAAAACTTAGATTAGTTTAAAATTGGTTTCTGAAGTTGTCTTTGACATTACATTTCCTGTACTAGGATTTTTTTGAAATTAGGCTCTTCATCTAAACCAAATAATTTAATAATTAGGGATCAAAGTTAGACTGTATGAGTGCCACCCCCCAAAAAAATTATGAATAATTGACATTAGCAGATACTGTACTACCTGATCAAATACTTAACCTGCTGCAATATAAGTAAATATTTCTAAATTAAAAGACCCCAAAATTAATTATCTGTTTTGTTACAGAATGCTGTGGGAAAAACCAGGTAGTCCAAAACAAATTTTTCAAGTCTTGTCTCAGGCAAAAAGCACCTGTGGCAGCACGAGACACAATTGAGCCAATCAATTTCCAAACAACTCCTGAGTCTCTTTGGCACACACACAGGATCAGAGCCTGCCTCCTCTATTGAAAGCAAGGGGATTTGCTCCATTTGGAGAGCGCAGACTCCTTGGGCCACAAAGCAGAGCCTTGTTTTCACGGAAAGGTCAAACTCAGGACCAAGGTATCCTCGTGATGACCCAGTGGCCCTGGAGGAAAGCTCTCGCTGCCGTCACGGCTCTGCTCAGGCTCCAAGTCTTGCTGCCCGAGTCGCTGGCTGACACCACTGCCCTACGTGACAGCTTGAATGTCTGTGTTAGCTCGGTAGCCAGGAGCGTACAACGGAGGAGACACCTCTGGAAATTGGGTTTTATCTCATCTGAGCCAGGGATCTCCGGTACTACTTCGAGTTATCTGGGATGGAAGTTAAACCTCTCCTAATTGCTTGTGTGTATTTCTGTTTCCAATCTTTCTCTCGAAAAACTCACGGACAAACAGCGAAAAAACAACGGAAACAACAGAAATAATATCAGTTCTTTTCCATGTCTTTTTCATCTGTGAAGACAAAAATACATTTTTTAAATTCTTATTTGACCTAGAAAATTTAGCATAACAATTATAATAACAATAAATCTCCTGTAGTCTATTTCTGAGTGAATCCAAGGTAAGTAATAACTGAAAGCATGTAGGATTTATCCTGTAAAAAGACAATTTAAAAAAATCAAAATACTATTGCTTACAGTGAATCAGAAAGCTTGTGACGAGGGTATTAAGACTTAATACTTGAGAATTAAAAAAAAAAAAATTGAGCTGAATTTTGAAAAAAAAGGTTTTAAGTGGTGATATCTGATGGACTACAGCGTAGTCTCCCAAGACATGAGTCTTATTGCATGAGTTTCTTAAAACAATGCAAAGCACTCAAGAGTAGAGTGTAGGGAACACTCTAAATTGGTCCCCCGGGTAAGGACTAGCTGACCTAATTGGTATTTCCCATCTTTAATTTATGTGATCATACAGTATGCTGTTATCTTTTCATTACATTAACCCATAGGGTCAAACATTCCTCTGGTGGAGTTCCATTGGAACAAGCAGGTTTGCACCAGGGCTCGGTTTGGCCCACACCATTTAAATCTGAAACGAATTTCAAACAGAGCTGTAATCAGCCTTATAGGGTAATATTATTCTCAAGCAAGGAGAATGTATGAAAGGCAGATACTTTTATCAATGCAAACTTTATAAAACATAATACCCATCAAATATTACATGCCAGAACAGCACTAAACTACTTAGTGTGGTAAATAAAACATTAGGTTTGGAAAAGTATTTGGATTCTTCTTCACATTATTGCAATGTTTTATTCATATCCCACTTACATATTCTCTTCATTCTCTTAATCTAAGTGACCAGCATGTGATGAAACCACTCAGTTCTCCACAGCTGTGCTTCCTTTGAGATTGCACAACTCCTCTGCCACCTTCAGGGCAAGGGGAATGCCACCGTGGCAACCTCAGTTTACAAAGGTGTGCCTTTTAATTCGTCTGTCACTGTCTATACACGAGGCCACACCACTGATGTCCAGTCAAACACAGCTGAGTTCTGGAGCAACTTGAAAGGAT
The DNA here is from genome assembly GCA_013400655.1 of Mystacornis crossleyi. NCBI lineage: Eukaryota > Metazoa > Chordata > Aves > Passeriformes > Timaliidae > Mystacornis > Mystacornis crossleyi. Next base: position 78,053 of record VYZQ01009419.1, read on the forward strand.
AGTTTCTGCAAAACGGCAATTATAATTTTTTGGGAAGTAAGTTAAGGTTGTAGTCCAAAATAGTTCTCGTGGGATATTTGCCAATGAGGCAGAGACAGCTTTAATAAGAAGTAACCTGGACAACAATTTTCTCTTTTTTTTTNGAACTGTCCTTTTTTATGCCTCTTTACGTCATCGGAAAGAGGTGCTCCGAAACAGAAATTCTGGTCATGATCAGTTAAGAAAAATTGTCTGTAACCCCACTTATGTAGTTTAAATATGTTCATTTCCATGAGGAGAGATACCAAGGACCCATCAACAGAATCCATAGGAAACAACACAAGAGGGGAAGTTAGAGCTTAATATAAATGGGGCTGCAAAATGTGCTTATTATTCTTAGGCATCAGAAGTTACAACAGATATAGCATTAATTTATCCTAAAAGTTGGTTTCTTTCTGTTTCAAATTTTGTTTTCTTTTTGTCAAGAGCAAATATTAATATTTTTCTTTGAAAATGAAAATAAATGTGTGAGTTGGTGTTCTTTTCTTGTCATTTTATTACCATAGCTTGAGAAATAAGCTACTTTTAATCTTGTCTCAGGAAAAAGAAAAAAAATAAAAGGAATGAAGATTCTGATATGAAGAATGAAATTTCAGTGATAATTACTGCGCATCAAATAGGTGTATGAAGCCCAGTATGTAAAATTCTTTCATCATTTGANTATCAGTTAAGGAATTCAAAGTATCTTGGCCTACCACTCTGATTCTGCCTCAAAAATGCCAAGTAGGTGTAAGTAAATGTTGACCCTTTGTTTATTCATCTGTCAAATTACTTTGGAACCTTTCTGAAATTATTGCAAGGCACCTCACGGTAGCTGTGACACTAAGCTAAATTTGCATCACAAAAAACTAGGTATTGAATGAGTTGCTAAAAAATATTCCATCTAAACTGATGTGTGATGGATAGACAGACAAATGGTTTCATATGCAATCAATCAAGCAACAATCCAATTCTCTCTAAGAAAGCCAAAAACCTACTGAACCAGAACAGCTCGAATTCTGAAAAGCAACTGTGCCTCACATGCTGCTGCCTTTTGTGTCGAGCCTTTGGGACCAAAACCCAAACACATCTTAAATTATTAGGAAGGATAACAGAGGAACATCATAGAAGATGTAGATTTTGTCTACACTACAGGAACACCAGGGGACCTTCTGGTTTCTCAGCCTGCGCCCGTGGTCAGGCCACATCCACCTTCCATGTAGGATCTGACCTTGTGCCCAAGGACACGGTAGAATTGGAGCAGGAAGGGCTTCCCAGAGCCAGCTGCAGGAACTGTCCTTTTTTATGCCTCTTTACGTCATCGGAAAGAGGTGCTCCGAAACAGAAATTCTGGTCATGATCAGTTAAGAAAAATTGTCTGTAACCCCACTTATGTAGTTTAAATATGTTCATTTCCATGAGGAGAGATACCAAGGACCCATCAACAGAATCCATAGGAAACAACACGAGAGGGGAAGTTAGAGCTTAATATAAATGGGGCTGCAAAATGTGCTTATTATTCTTAGGCATCAGAAGTTACAACAGATATAGCATTAATTTATCCTAAAAGTTGGTTTCTTTCTGTTTCAAATTTTGTTTTCTTTTTGTCAAGAGCAAATATTAATATTTTTCTTTGAAAATGAAAATAAATGTGTGAGTTGGTGTTCTTTTCTTGTCATTTTATTACCATAGCTTGAGAAATATGCTACTTTTAATCTTGTCTCAGGAAAAAGGAAAAAAAAATAAAAGGAATGAAGATTCTGATATGAAGAATGAAATTTCAGTGATAATTATTGCGCATCAAATAGGTGTATGAAGCCCAGTATGTAAAATTCTTTCATCATTTGGAAAAAAAAAAAAATGAACAGGAAAAGGCCCTGAAAAATCTATGAACTGTCAGAAACAGGGTGGGAATTGCAAAGCTATCCTATCTGCCTCACCAAAGGGTTACTGCATCAAGTAACTTATAAGTTACAGGCACACATCACTGCTGAGGGAAAAGTAATTTGTTGTAATCATTTTTAATTATAGTTATTCTTAATTATCTTTGCTGTATGTTTAAACATTAAAATACAAACAGTACTGCCATAGCACAGATGGCTGGTGCCTGCTCTGCACACTGTCAAGCTTCATTTAAGCACCGCCATCATTTTTCCCTACAATTGTAACTTATACTAATAATGCACTTTCTATGAACTATAATATTCATGTTTTAAGAAGAATACCTGCCATGAGGTATCTAAACAAAGACACTGTGAAGGTAAACCCCATTCTACAAGTTCCTCTAAAACAGACATCCGAAGCCTGAACCCAAAATCTGGTTCCTCTGATGAAATCCTATTCAGAAGAGAAAGACTATTAGATAATTCTAGTTGTAAGCAGCTGGGGTCAGAGTGGTACAGGCAGGGCAGCACCCTCTACAAAAGGAACAGAAAGAAATTGCTATATTTGACAATCATTCCCCTTCAACTGCATTTTCTTTTGCCATTGAAGTTGTCTCACATAAAAACTAGGTGGGAGTTTTGTTCTCTCTGTGCTTCTGCATGTGTAAATGCAAACATACTGTTCCTTGTTGTGTTTAGTTGTGACGTTAAGAACCATTTTCCACAAAATAAATATTTCTGAAATGACATATCACTTTGGTGCTAGAGCATCTTTTCTCACCGTGAAACATTTCACATGAATCCTCAACCCAAGAATGTAAAAAAAAGGTCAAACTTGTGAGAAAGAAAAGACTCTTTCTGAGAGACAAATATTTTCTTCAAAATTAAACTGAGGGAGGTACAGAATGAAGGAGAAAAATTACAGAGTTGAAAATTTAAGTGCTGAAGGAGAGATTGTGCCTAGTCAAGAAAGAACTTCAGGGAAATTTGAAATGTGTGACTGACTAAATATTCTTTGTGGTCACTGGCTTGACACACTCCCTGGAAGCATAAAGACTACACCATAAAAGACAGATCGGTGGGTGCATGAACAACAGGAAAGCTGAAATGGTTAATGGTATAGGTAATTGTTACATGGTAGAGGAAACTGCAATAAAATGTTGTAGCACATACAGGTTTGCAGTAGCCTGTTATTTATTTTTCTACTGTCACGACAACATTGTCATCTTTCTATTGTGAAAGTGAGAACTTGTTTGTCCTAGAAATCCCACTAGCTTCATTCCAGCTATTCTGCAAACCACACATGCCATATATCTCAACAATCCCTTCACTTTTACGGACAGTTATTTTTACTCTTTCATTCCCTGTTCCTGTAGGGTCTCAACAACACAGTCCTAATTTCCGGGACAGAACCCTTTTTGGGATGATCTAGAGAGATACCATTCCCATCTCGCAAATAAAAATATTACATGAATGTTTTTTCCACGGCAGTACTACTTCCAGCAAAGGAGAAAAAATTAGCCAAATGCACAATTAATTTGATCAGAGCCCATTTGAAACCCAGGTAGGAACAAGAAACCCAACCCATCACCCTGAGGAGCTGGTACTTCTCTGTGGTCAGACTCGATGCCAGAGATGAAAACTCAATATGGATAAATCTTCATTCACACTTTCAGTAGAGAGCTGAAGAAGGCACACGGATTTTACGACGGCTCTTTATTTAACAACACATCCAGTGCAGTGAGACAAACTCGCTGATTGCATTCAGGCCCTCCTACGACGTGAACACGAGCAGTCGAAGCATCACTTAAATGAACAGTTAGTAACAGTGGGACATTTCCTGTTTGGGATTTGTACACTTCCATCCACATCACTTTTACTGGAGCCCTGAATGCTCACTATGAGCCTCTGTCAGCATGTTTTAGTTAATGTTTGCTCCAGAAGTAAGCCAAGCTCCCTCTGCAAAGTCCCTTACTCCATCTTTGGCCTCAAAGTACTGTAGGCATCCTTCAGTATTTTATGCTTTTATTTGATGGCAAAGTTCTACAAATGGGCTCATTTTTTCCTAGGAAATGGGCATGTTTAATGTCTCATCTCTCATATGTCATCAAAAAGATATCATGCAGTAGTTTCTGACCTGGTTTGAAAGTCTCCTTATTCCATTATCAATTTGCTGAGCCTCCTACTGCCACATTGTATAGTTTTAGTGTTAATTTTTAATATTATTTTCATGCATTTTTAAGGTAAGAGTGTTTTTTCTTAACTAGAGTGCAATAATAGCTTCTCAATATTAAATAAATAATGTTACAGTGCTGAGACAATTATGACTTTTTGACAGTGTTGATATATTAATGCTGCAGCTACAGAAATTCATCTGTTTTATGTATTTTATGGGCACTTTTTTGTTTTTTACCCTTCTTTTTTGATTTTTGAGAAATTAAAGTTGTCCGATTGGCAAGACATTTCCCTCGGGCCAGTACTTACTTACACTTCCAGTCATGGCTGGATTTCTCTCTCTCTCTCTTTTTTTTTTTTTTTTTTTTTTATTATTAATTTCCAACANCTTGTATGCTTAACGAGACAGTCCTGAAAGAAAAATGGCCTAAAAATGGATAATTAAAGGCTGTAACCTAAATAACGGGCTCGAAAAAAATAAAAAAGTAATGTTTTATGAATCAGTCCTCTTTTGATGTTAGGGAGTGGGATTAAAACCTTTGTGGAAATTCAACATGGTGTTGTCATAAAATCCAAGTCAGTACGAGACCCCGGGAGGCTTTGCAGGTCATGTGTCCTTCAGAAGACTTTTATCTGAATGAAAATAGTTTGTATGAGTGAAACCACCAGATGCACATCCACTTCCTAATAAATCTCAAAACAAACACACACGTAGGGAATGGGACACATGGGTTTTGCCAAGCCTAAACCTTCAGAGTAAAACCTAAGAAACTTGTTCTGAAGAACGACAGAGAGTGCTACTTGACATGAAAATTGAATTTTTAGTTCAGTAGAAAATCCTAACCTCCTGTCCTCCTCCCTCCCACCACTGCTTCCGTGTCCCTCCTCCAGTTTTTGCAAGAGAATTTATACTTTTTTTTTTTTTTAATTTACAAATCAATTGTGAACTTGATTGGTAAAGATGAGAGCACAGTATATCTTATCAGAGACATGAGAGTTTTATGGGTAAATATTTTTTTTAATGAAAATTACAGCAATTTCAATATATATCTGAGGATGCAAATTGCAGATAACAGTGGGGTTTCTAAGTTTAATACAGGTCACGGGTATTCAGTGCTCTCTTACACCACCTTCAAGAGATTTTTGGATATGACTGAGCAATAAATATATTCAATCCTTACCTCGAGGACTCTACTCAGAAATGATGAGACCACCTCAGTGAGAAGGTTCCTACGCATTACTCTGGTGCATCAATATGCACTTTCCTTTGCTCATGTTCTCCCCTGTATCCCTTATTCTCAGCCATGCTGACTTTTAACTTGCACTGTTAGTAAAAAAAAGCTGAATTGGGAGCATTAGAATCTCCCAACTGATCTTTTTTTAAAATACAAAGTAAAGTTAAAAACCACTTCAACAAAGGGTAAAGCACTCTTAGAAGCCACAGACCCCGGCAAAGGTCAGCTTTAAATTAGAAGTCACCGCCATTTGGGGCGGAGGGAGGAGAGCAGTGGGATAAGTCCAAGAAAACTAAAAAGGAACAAAAGAAATAGTAAGAAGGAAAAATGAAGGGAGTAAGTAGTTTAACATTTTCTCTAAAATACACAGACCCACATTACGTAGAAGACGATGCTTTTCTACTCGAGGAGAACACCATCTACAATGTTCTCTGACGGTGGAAAGGTCATAAAGCATCCAAGGTAGCACCTTCAAATGATGGCAATGGCAAAGCCATCTCTTTCCCATTAAAATCAGTGAGGTTTAACATCCTTGCATCCTTGAATCCTTCCCTCATGTTGATTGCCCAGTGCTGAGGATCAAAGGATTCAGCTTTGAATATTACAGGAAAGATGTTACCTGAGGAAAAAATAACGAATTGATCTTACAAATGCCCTTAGATGTAGTTGGCATGTAGTCCACACAAATCCATTAAATATCGCTGCCTTCAGACACAGCAGAGGGAGGGAGTTGGGAATTAAACAGCTTTGTTTGCAATAACACTCATTAAGAAATGGGAGAAAAAGCAAGTCTTTAAAATCATAATTTTCCATGGTCTGGATAGTTATGTCAAGAAAAAAGCTTGAAAATTACAGTTTACGTCCATATTTAGAGATCTGATCAGTGAGCTGGCTTCCAGAAGTGACAAGTTTTCCACCAACTCAAACTGTACTCAAATTTCAATTCTCAGCACTTTTGAAATATCTTTTCACTTCTTTGAGTGTCTGAATATAGATTTAGAACCTAAGTTCAAGTAATGTTTTAAAATTCAGTTCATATTTATGTACCTTAGGATCTTCCCTGAAAACCAACTACGGTAGATTTTTTTTTTTTTTCCTGAAGCCATATTAAAGGCTTAGTAAAGGTTATGAAGTTACAAATATTGCACCATAAGAAGAAGTTCTAATTGGCCCGTCCCTCCCTGAGGACATATTTACATAGCAATTTCTCAGAATTAACCCTTACAAATTAACCTCTTACAGGAGTCACAGTAGCCAGATGAAAGATTATGACCACACACATAAGTGAATACAAAAGCCATAAATGGCAGAGGCTAATTCCTAATAAAAAGTTATAGACTTTTTAGCTTCCCTAACACCTTCTGTCTCGGTGCACAGAGCCTTTTTTTATAGATATGGACAACCTCAGCACAATGGTATGATACCATAATTCTGCTTTTACAGGTTGGAATGTAATAGTATCTGCTATGGAGAGATAAACTTACTTCTTCAAGGTCAGTGATAGGCATTATACCTAGATCATCTTCCTTCCATGTCTAGATTTGAGTCTGAAAGCTNAACCTTCAGAGTAAAACCTAAGAAACTTGTTCTGAAGAACGACAGAGAGTGCTACTTGACATGAAAATTGAATTTTTAGTTCAGTAGAAAATCCTAACCTCCTGTCCTCCTCCCTCCCACCACTGCTTCCGTGTCCCTCCTCCAGTTTTTGCAAGAGAATTTATACTTTTTTTTTTTTTTAATTTACAAATCAATTGTGAACTTGATTGGTAAAGATGAGAGTACAGTATATCTTATCAGAGACATGAGAGTTTTATGGGTAAATATTTTTTTTAATGAAAATTACAGCAATTTCAATATATATCTGAGGATGCAAATTGCAGATAACAGTGGGGTTTCTAAGTTTAATACAGGTCACGGGTATTCAGTGCTCTCTTACACCACCTTCAAGAGATTTTTGGATATGACTGAGCAATAAATATATTCAATCCTTACCTCGAGGAC
>VYZQ01009419.1:103766-117218 GCA_013400655.1 Mystacornis crossleyi
CTACATTATAGACTACTATACCTGTTAGGATCACCTACCATGGCAATTAAAAAATGATGTTCAGTTTTCAACTTCCTTGTGCAAGATGAATCTGCACACTGAGATTATCTGCTAGTATCTTTGGAAGATCTAGGGAATTCTGGTGCGGGGAAAACAAAACCTTAGAAAATATTCCTCAGTTTAAACGCTACTAAAATACATTTTTGTTCTCCCCACACTGAAGAAAAAATAGTGAAAGAGGAGCTCTTCATGCTGTGGTTGATTTTTTTTCTCTGTAATGTACACAGAAATCTGTAATTATCTTTTGACTCAGAAGTACCAAGTTCCCTTTACTAGATTATTTTTGCCTCTTCAACATGAGATGTTTATTTGATGCAGCATTCCATCTCCAGTCCCTTTTCCTTATTAAGAGGGCTAAAAAATTTAATCAATATCCATGAGACTCCGGCACTATGACACCTTACCAAGTTTCAGAAATATTAACTGTGTGACATTTCTTCACATATATGAATACTGCCTCTGCTCACCTATTAAAAAGGTGCTTGAAAGTTCATTTAACAATTCTTTTACAGTCTAATATGTCCCTTACCACTTAGCTTTGTTGCATGTCTGGTGTGCTGCTTGAAATTCACACACACAGAGTACATATTTGCTAGATTTTTTTTTTTTTTTCTATTATTACTAAAATCCACGCTTAGTTTAGGGCCCTTCTGGCAGTTTCTCATTGACTGGGATGGCTTTTGCTGAGATGGTCAACAGGATCAGATTTTCCCATCTCTCAGGTAAGAAATCATCAACAGCCTGTCAGATGACACCTGACAAGGTGCTAGTACCAGCCTACATCCTGCTAGCTTGAATCTCACCACAGTTTGACTTCAAATACTTCAACTTTGATCTAGAAAACCAGAAAACTGCCAGCTGTCCTTCTATGCTCTTGAAATATCTGGCAGGCTCTTTCCAATATGTTGTCAAGAAATATTGCATTTCATTGTCCTGCAAATGATGCTTTCATGGGCTTTTTCTAGATTCTCCTGGTCTGAACTACGCTCAATCCTCTATATGAATGCTAAAAAACTGAATTAAGTTAGTCAAACAACACGGACAAATAAAACCATGTCATTTACAGCAGGTCACTGTTTAGCAGGTAAAATGATCAGTTATAAATAGATAATGTATGTCATAATTGCCATGAAAAACCGCTCGCAGGCAATTCATAGACTGAAATGCTTTGCCTAAACTATTAATCAAATAACTACAACTGATGAACAAAAGAACTTAACTCTGCACTTGAATAATTTGCAAATAAGGAAAAAGGAATAGATTTGTCAAATTAATTATTCATTATAAGTAGTTCGACCAGACCTATCCCTTTTTATCATTTACATTGGTTTTAAATTCTTAAAGTGGTTTGGGAACCCTAAAGAGTAAAATCTGCTATAAATGCTTAATGCAATGATCATTTATATATGGCACTGTAAACGTACAAACATACTTTACTTAGCGTTGAATTAGGCAGTGGAGACCATAAAAGAGTGGTTACAATAGTTCTAACTCTCAAAAAGAGGTAAAAGCCTGGTATTCTGATATTTTTCAGGCTGACTGAAGAATGAACTGGCTACCTGCAGGTTGAAGATCACTCCTGCAATTGACCCTCTCGGCCGCTTAAGGAGCCGCTGGCACCGTGTCTCTACCAGGGCAAGCGGCCAACCCTGGCAGGGATGCCATGGGCAGAGTCCTCAGGCTTCAGCAGGGGCCTGATTCCTAGAAATGCTCATCTGCAGCTCAGTGCTGAATGTTTTTCATGGTTGGTTTGGTTTGGTTTGAGTATGGTTAACTTTAGGAACTTTTCGAGTAATGACCCTATCCAGTAACACTTGGCTTGCAAGGACAAACAGGTTCACAGAGGTGGTGTGAACACACTGCTCAGCTTGATTTGGAGTGGGACTTGTTCTTTCCTAAAATATCACTACCTTCTGAGGACTGGAATAATATCATCAAACACATGGGAATAGCTCAGATTCTGGCATCCTTGTCCACAGTATACAGCATCAACTCCATGGGCAGTCGTATTGAAACCATGCAAAATCTTACACTTCAGGTATTAATAAAATCAAAACTACTTGTTAAATTTAGAAGATTAAAATGGTTTACAGACATCAGTAACGAATATTATTTTTTAATCTGACAATGACTTAATTGCCAATACAACAAACTAATACAATTTTCTTTTTCAGGTGGTTGGGAGTGAATTGTTGTTTGCTTGATGTTTTTTTCTTTATAAATAGTGCTGGCATTTAACAGAGAGGCTCTGATTTTAACTCTGAGTAAATCTGACATAAAAACACCCAGAGGAAATAAATATAAAGGACTATGAGGTCACGTTTACTATCTTTTTTTAAGTTCTTTCTGAATTAAGTATGCCACATCTCTGCATCATTTGTGTTATACTAGGTAAGCAATGCACTATTCAAATGATTTTTAATGACCAAAGCCCCTATATTTTAGGGTTGAACATCTGTTATCTATTCAGACAGTGAGTAGTCAAGTCAGTATTTGGGTGAATAATTTGCAAATTCAATGCATAGAAAATTTGGTACCACTGCTAAGGTTAATTCATTTTTCCTGAGATGTTTTGTGGCCAAATGGAATCAAAATGTCCTCACACATTACTTCACACCCACCTACTTCTCTGAGAAACCAGTGTAGGACAGTACTGAAGAGGCTAAAGATAACATGGGATGAAACACAAGCCATGAATAAAGCAGGAAAAAGAAAAGTGCTTCAGATGTTTGTCTACAAAATGCAGTGTTCAGCTCAGTACAACAGAAACAAAGCAGTTAAAAAATCAACAAAGGAACCGTAAGAAAACCTACCACTGTTTGGATTTATTCATTATTACAACAGCAGCTCATAATCCACTTTCACAAAGAGAATAACGCAGTATCCTACACAGAGTGGTGGATAGAAGGATTTCAAAAGTCTTTAAAACAGGAAGAAACACCTTTCATCCTCAAATATTTTATCTGCAGCATATGGCTTCACGTGTTTGGTGTTGTTTCTTTTAAGACCAATGCATACTTGAAGGTTTCCCACTTCTAGTTACAGGACTCTCTGACATTTTTAATGATCTGGTACCAGAGTAACTAACCTGGCACTTTGGATTGTTAAAGGGAGATAAGATCATAAAATAATTCACTGGTATCTAGCAGCACTAGGTATTCCAAAGCCTAATAGGGAGTCAGGGGCTGCTTGTGTGTGTGGTCTCTTTGCTATCTGGTCTCCTAGTTTGGCTGTAGCAAATGGGATTAGTCTGGATGACTGTAGTAGGAAAATGTGTTTACACTCCTACATTTATGCTCGATTAAAAAAATGTTAATTAGAGTGCACTGCAGCAGAGCCCAATGGAGGTTGTTCAGTGTCCTTTGGATGAGACTCTGAGATTTTGCCATTTGCTGATTTCAAAGTTCATTAACAGCAAAACTGAGCCGTAGGATAGCAGAAGGGACCGAGAACTAAAAGTTACCCTCTTCTCCCCCCTGTTATACAGGATGGTAGCAGGAGCTTCAGGAGCAAAAACTAAGCCTGAACCCCAGGGCTGGACTGGAAGACCAGAACAATTCCACCCTTTGTACCTGCGCCTGTCTCTCCAGCAACTCCTGACAGCGAAACTCGGCAGGAGAAGGGAGGAATGCCAGTTCTGCAGCCTCATTAAGTAGAAAAGTCCCATTCTTTAACAGGTTACCTAGATTTTCTCAAACACTACATTTCCCACCTTTTCATTTGGGTTCTTGCTCTAAGAAATATCTCTAGAACAGACTTTCACATGATAGACTGTCACCGCTGGTTAAAAGCTGTCATCATCGACCTTATATACAACATCATTATGCACAGGTAACTGATCCCTGGGTATGAAAAATTCTTTTGTCCCAGTAAAAAAATGAGATAACAGCATTTAATCCAGAAATTAGGCCCAGCCTATTGATACGTCATCATGATTAGTACAGCATTCGATTTCAACAGTTTAAAGAATTAATGAGTCCCATATATATGCTGCCTATGTATACTCTAAACTTATAAAGTTTTAGGGTTTTAGATCAATTTACTAGGTCAGGAAAAATAAAATACAATTAACTGTTGTGCCCACTGTTCTAGGTGAAACCTGCATCCCTCTGATGAGGCTGAATACATGACAAAAGTTTCTGCATATTGTCTGCTGGCTCCCAAAGTGGCCAGACTCATTTTCAGCTCCTCTAAAATTATACCTCTGTTTTTACTTAAAGTTTCATAAGAAAAAGTGATGTGGGATGCTTTGTGATTCTTTACCAAAGGGCATCAAACGTTGTCCTGCTTGTTTCTTAAAGCCTGCACAAAACTTTCAGTCCTTCTGGTGCATGTTAATATTTATTCCTGGCAGGTTTTCTTTACTGGCTCAATCATACAAACAGATCCAAATTCTACATACACAAATCAGCTTCACAAGAAAAGAGAGATATGTCCTGTTTGAGGCCATATTTTAACACTCTCTATGCACCTCACTGCGAGACAGAGTTACTGGCAGAATCACGAGGCACTACTGTGATGTGTGCTAGAAGTATCTCATAATACTCCAATATTTCTTCTCAAAAGTGTAAAAAAACCTTAAAAATAATAATAGTATCATTTCACTAAGTGAACAGAACATCTGAGAAACTTTCTTGGACAATATAATTTGGATGTTTTCAACATCGCTTATTTTATTTCGCAACAAACTTACATTTTATCACATGATTGCTTTCCCAATTATAGAGCAAAATAAAAGGCATCATCAAATAGTTTAATAGGTGCAGAGGAAAATGTAGTTTTGTACATCAAATGATGCAGAAAATAACGTGACAACAACAACAAAAAAAATCTGTGTTGGGATAGAAAGTTATTGCTATGGAGTTATTTGTCCTATATCTCCTCAACGGAGGAAAGGGACAGAGAGCCCCCAGGTTTGATTATTATTTTTCTGATAAAGTGTACACTGGGATAAAGGGAAGATTTCCTCTTCCAAGTAGGGTCCGCAGTCCTTCTGGTGAGTTTGTAATCTCAACAGTTAAAAGACAAATCACGTTTATCCATAGAAACAGAAGTCCATGCTTAGGCTGCAGGGTAGGAGATTTAGGCAGAGACACTGACAGTTTTTCTTTAGAAAACTGTTTGTATTTTCACCGCAATCTACTCAGACACATACTAATAGAATTTTAAAAGGTCTGTACACATCCACCGGTGCTCAGATCGCATGTTGATAAGCACCTCCCGGTGATTTTCAGATCTCCGACTCCAGCATGGACCGGTGATTACCTCTGTCTGCCTGGCAATACAGAGCACTAATCTGTCTCAAAATAGAGGCCCCTGAACAGCACAGGGTGGGGAGCATTGGATCACCACAGCCCTCTTTGGAGGGCCTGCATCCAGGCCGTGCAGCACAGGTATGCATTATTTATGGCCGTGCCTCTGTGTGATTACCTCCAGTTAACTGGAAGCCTCTCTAAAACAAAGGTTGCTCTAGTCCTGCTCGCCACTGGCACGAGGCCCTCTTTGCCCCTGCTCTCCCCCACTGCTGTAAGCAGACATAACAGCCCTCGGTCTAATTAGCTGTCTTTAAGGCAGGGCTAAGTGGGCTCAGTGGGGGGAAGAGGCTTTCCTGAGCCCCTCCAAGCCTCTCCTTGGCGCTGGCAGACGGAGCGCGCGCGGCCTCCGAGAGGCACCGCGAACTCACCGACATTATGTCCACGGGTTATCATTATCATCTTTTTTTTGAAAAACCTGATCGATCGCTGCCGACCACAATGATGCTTCAGGGCATCTCTCGCTCTGCTGGGGAGTGATTGACCATTGGGTATCATTAAAGAGGGGAGGCGAGGGGAGGGAGGGAGGCTGCAGCAGCAGCACTGGCTCCGGCTCCTCCTTGTGCACGCCTCTCCCTCCCGGACACTGCTGACCTTTCACTCAGGAGCCAGCTGGAGTCAGGAGAGATTTAATTGAATGGCTTCTTCAGATGTGTTTGGGGTTGGGGTGATGGAGGAGGAGGATACAGCACCCAGAAGAGAGAAGGTGGGGGGAGAGGAATGAAAAAGGAAAAGGAAAAAAAAAAAGAAAGGAAAAACCCAACAACTTTGGATGACCTTCAAAGGCTAATTGCTTGGCTTTTCCTAGGCCTGGGCCTTGGCTTGCATGGGGATCCTGGCACTGGCACAGCCAGGGCTGTCCTTCCCTGGGCACAAGCACCTCCCCTGCAGCCCTGGCACTCCCCATCATCCTCTCCCCGTGCAACCAACTACAGATGAGCCAAATCAGCCACTACAGCCCTCTTGGACGACACCACATGGGCAGAACAGGGGTCATCCTAATTTTCTAGGCCTCCTCATTCACTGCAGAAAGGTATTGGGAGTGGTGGGGCAAGAAGTAAGCATTCCTCTGGAAGAGTGCATAAATACATAGAAACGTGCATAGATATTTTCTTGTCTTTTTTAACGTCACATTTTTCTTCAGGCTGAGCACGGAAACAGACAAAAAGACAAACGACAGAGGAGGTCCCAGCCAGAGAAACCCAGCGACTGTCCTGGTGCTTGCCCTTTTCCAGTCACCTCCCATTTCCTCCGGTTTGGCTCCTTTGTTTGTGCCTGGGACACTGCACCTTGGCAGGGCTACCCACGCACCTCCTGCTCCTCCTCCTCTTTTCCTCTGCCTTCCCTGCATGTCCCCCTCAATGCAAGCTCTCCCCTTTTCATTTTAACATAACTAAAAAGGAACGAATGGATCTCAGCTGAGTTAAATGGGTGACAAGGGAGATGGAAAGAAGGAAATTCATCCCTTCTTGTCTTTGAGAGCAATTTAATTAGGCCCAGGCCCCCTGTGAGTGGGTAAGGGAAAGGCTGAGGATTGGCTTGTCTGGGCTTCCTCTGAAGGCGAAAGCGGCCTTGGACACACATACAGAGAAAGGATTTTTAAAGGATCATGTAAGAAGATCAACAGATAAGCAGCTAATTTTGTGTACTTAGGGAGAAAATGAGTGCGCTCACTCCCACTGGAATAGCCAGAGTGATGGGATGAGAGGAAGGAAAACGAGGAGGAAGCAAGGAAAAAAGCTTAAGGTATTTCACCATTACTGCTGATTGCCAAAATTAAAGATTTATACTGCTTGATAGGGTACTCTGGCTACAGCTTTCACAGTGACTGTGCATGTGTACATATATCTATATACATACATATATAGATATAGATTTTTCTTTATACAGCTCAGTTATTTCAAGAATTTTCATCAGAAAACCACTTTTAAACTAATTGGAGTCTGTGGAGAGGAAACCTCATTTTTGGTTCAAATGAATTTTCTGAAAATGTCATTTGATTCGGGAAATATGACTGATCTGCCCGATTTCTTGATAAGAAATGAAATGAGCCGTTGTCCTTCAGGATATCATAGACTTGAAATGGGGGATTTTATGGTTAATGCCATCAGATAGAAGTGTCCTACTTTGAAAGGAGAAGTCCATCAGCCCCAGGGAAAGGCTGAAGACTGAATTTTGTCTCTAAATCCACAGCTGCAGCTAGAGCTAGCACAGAGCAGTGATAGATTTTTTTTTTTATTTCTCAAGCAATAATTACAAGATAAACAGCAATAAATAACACAATCATTAATAACAACAAGTAGTTAGTACTTTTCCAGCTCTTCATTTTAATTCATAATTTTTTCCCTCAGTGATGTGGTCAGCTCTGACTACAGAGGCTAAAATTAATCCACAATATTACAACATCTTAGCTTTTAATTATCTCACGTAGAATAAACCTGTGTTTGGAGATGGCTGACTTCTTAGTGCAACAGAAACAGGATCTCTTGGATGTCAGTGTAACCTTCCTAACTCCATTTTTTGTAGGGAAATACTAAGAAAGACAAGATAAGTGACTTTCCCAAGGCCACAAAAGGAATTAGTCAGAGAGACAAGAAAGTCCCTCAAAGTCCTTGCTGGAGGGCTGGCACCATTAGTTAGTTTATCTTTCATAGCAGCATATATGCAAATAGAAATGGAGTTATACGGATTAAAAAAAATGAGATCAGGGACAAGAGAAAAGGCAAAGAGAGAAAGCCAAATAAGTGTAAGTAAATGTTCAAAAGGGCCGATTCAAGCTAATATTGAAGAAGCAGGTTTTAAACAAGACATCAAGAAGGAACAAACCACGTGAGACTTGCAAGTGATTTGGGTAGAAGGTTGTTTTACAGAAAGATTGTTTGCAGAGGTTTGAAAGGCTACAAAATTTGGATGCAAACTTCCAAGCATTGCAGGGTGGTGGGCTTGCGGTCCTGGCCCATCTGGCCTCCTGTCCACACCAGGAGTATACAACCATTAGTACTCAACATGCTGTAACCAAAGTTTATGGCAAAAGTCCTGTTGATTTTTGTAGGGTGGTCTTTACAGAGCAACAGCTATTTTATGCTGTGTTTGATGCAGGAAAGAAGGGCAGGTGCTACCACAAGCTTCCCCTCATCTTCAGGATGCTGCAAAGAAAAAAAATCCAACAGGAGAAAAGGGAAGCAAGGAAAAGCCAGCTTTTCTTAGTTCAGTCAAAAAAATATTTAAGGAACACAGGTAGACTGTATGTCTCAGTTTGAAAGGGATTTATTTTACCCATGTGGTAATCTTGCTAGATGAAAAATTACCAATTCTTTTACTGACACTTCTAAACTGGTTTCTTCATATACAAGTTCACTTCTCAATTAGCGGCTGGACAGACCGTTTCTTAAACACACAGAATGGAAGCAGCAAGATGATGTACTACTCTAACCTTTTCCCTGTTAAATGGAAAAAAAAAAAATCCGTCTTTCTGTGATGCATCACTGATTATTCTCAATGCCTAAATCTAAAATGTGGTAGAAACATTTTACTCCCCCCAAAACTGCACATAAGTGGGCATTATTGTGTTATGCCCCTTCTTATCAGCCATGGCTCCCCAACAGTGACTGCAAGTATAAATGAGACAGGACTCAGTAATGATCAATAGGAAGAAAAACTCTCGAATTGCTGCTTAAAGAGCATCTCTGTCTACAAAGGATTATCCTGCCCTGCCTGTGGTCTCTCTCAGGCCTGATCTGCTTCAAGTTGTCATCCAGAGGAATGATGTCTGGAGTTGCTTTTTACGACTAGTCTGATGTAGCAGGTGCAAAGTGAGTGGGGTAATTTCTTAGACCTGGTTCTGCTTTCTTGTCCCCTACTAGTTTTTAGTGTGCATGAATCTTTTTGGATAGTGTGAAAATAAACCTACATGAAAGAAAAATGCTTCAGTCTTTCTCAGTCAGGAGGAAATCATATTGCAATACATAACTCTGAATTTCAGGCATAAGTATTACAGATGGAAAAGAATTATTAGGTCATCTAGACTTGTGCAGGATTGTTCCCTACAGTATATTCCCCAGTTCTAAAACTAGTCTAGTTTTAATTGACACTGGCAATGGGCTTTCCATCATGTTCCTTGGGAGGCTGTTCCACTGCCTGAACTCAGTATAAAGAAATATTTCCCGATACTTATCTAAAATTTTCATTGCTTAATTTTGGCTTACTCCACCTGTACACCCCTCTTTATACTGCATTCTGCAATATGAAGCACAAGGTACCCTTGCCTTTCCTCAACAGGACATCTCTGATTATGTGCACTTAATGTATTCATTCCATCGGGCGGATAAATGTATATGAAATACAGCATTCTCTAAGCACAACGTACATTTGTTTTGTACAGCAACTGCTGAATAAAGAGCAGGCCTCAAAGAATTACACTGGTGGAGACTTTGATGTACGAATAGTTAGAAGAGCAGAAGAGGAGAACACATAACTCAGCCCCAGATTGCACCCTCAAGAAATCATGTTGAGATTCCCAACAGGTAAACACCTTGACAAATCCTTACTAACTTGATGAAAGCAGTTCACAAAAATATCGTAAGAGCACAGAGCAGATAACACAGGAGACGGATCAATTTCCTTCCCTACACTTCTAGGTACCCTGTTTAGCTAGAGATAGAATAACGTTCTAGTACATGCAAGAAAGATTAAAATATATCTAAGAATCTCAGGAAAAATACATAATTATGTAGGAAACGTAATGTAGAGAACACCACTTACAGTGGTAGCGCATTTTTTTTATCTTTAAAGTGCTGTACAGAGACTGCTAAATGAGTAATTGGTTTACTTTTGCAGATCCCCATGGAGCAGGTAAGCATTATTCCCAGGTGGACATGGGGGCTCATCCTGAGGGGTGCTGAGCAGATCGCTTCCCAAGACTACAGAGAAACCTAAAAGTTATTAAATGCCACAGCATGAGAACATCTTGCACCCAGGTCTAGGCCTTGTCTGTACCAGGTCAAAATCCCTGAGGCCACACAACAAAAAGCACTGGCCTTGTATAAGTTCACACTGCCCTATCAAACATAATGCAAATGTTTTAATGGCAAAATTTTGTACTAATAGATGTTACAGTAGGCTGTGCATCCTCTGTTATTATCACTCTTACTTCACATTGGACTGGGTAACAACTGTCCTCCCACAGAAATACAACACAGACACTGAAAATCTTGAAGAAAATATAAACTCTTGAGAAGCTGTCCCATTCTGCTGATACCCACAAAAGACATGCCTGTAATCTGTTCTGTAAATACAATATCTTGCAGTAGATCACTCTGCTCCAATAATGACTATTAATGAACACGGAACCAAAGCTTTAACATCACAGCTCATAAGAAAATGATTGGGACAAAAAAAACCAAAAACAAACAAAAAAAGAAAAGAAAAAAACAAACAAACAAACAACAACCAAAAAAACCCCACAAAACGGGCAATGTGATGTGCTAAGAACTTGGCCACAGGTATGATCCACTGGGATCCAGCTGGCTGGTGACACGAATTTGGTGAACAAGATAAAGCATGTAACACGTTGTTGTCCAAGTGTGGAAGCATGTCAAGGGTGGGAAACTCATTCCGGGTGCTACAAAAGAATGGCAATTTCCCTGGAAATACTGCTCACTGCAGCAGGGTAGCTGGGTTTGACCACCATCCTGGTTTAGTTCAAAGAGTCAGAGCACACAGCCATCCCCCATCCTACTACTCCCGTCTTCCACATCTTGTAGAGAACAGCACAGCAAAAGACACTTGCAGAAACAAGACATTTCTCCTCACATGTACTCGGCAGAGGCTGAAGAGAAGGAGTAGAGGCCGGAGAAGCAGCAGGAGAGGATGCTCTTTAAAAAAATCTGTTAATTAGAATTGTCCATTTCATAACTGCGGACAAGAACATAACTGCTAATTTTGTTATTCACCCAAGTTGCATTTAGTTGTTTAAAATTCTGGGATTTTCTTCCTGGTGAAGTAGTCACTCAATTATATGAGGTGACACTTGAATACAAGTCTTCTGAAAATAATATATAGTCCAGGGATAGTGTGAAAGCAATAGCAATAAGAAATATTCTTTGCCAGTGGGAAGCATGAAACAAATTTCCCAGCTGTATCAGTGTGTAACAATCTGAGAAGCAGGCATATGCAGAATACAGGCATTTCAGAGCAAATTAAAGGCATTTTGCTTTCCATTCCACTTAGACACTTCAATTACTTCTGCTGTGATCACAGGGTAGGGTATATCCCACCCTGTACACCCAACCTGCATTTTTCCTCTCATCCCTACAGTGCTCCTAGGCCACAGGCTCCTAGTGTTGTTCCACAACCTTGCCCCCAACACCTTCAAAAAAACCAAAAAAGCAAACCTCACTGTAAATCCAAATGTGAGAGAATGAGTTTACCACTTACTGAAAGCTAAACATTAGGAATTACAGCAGAATTCTGAATCATTGGCATCAGTAAAAGGAAAACATCTCTGCAGTCAAAATCCAAAAAATGATACCTGGACTACCTACCTTTATCTTTTATGTCACCAACTCTCAAAGTACCTTGGGAAGAAGGATTCACATAAAAATACACTTCCACCTTCTCCTGTCTCTCCTCCATGTGAGTGAAAGAAAGAGCACTGCTTGGTCTCACAGGTAATTTTCTCACTTGTGAGATGTTCACTAAACCCCTCCACAACCACCACCCCAAAAGAGTTTTGCAGTACAACTGGAAATTCAAGTATTGCCCACCATGACAATAATGAAATATATGGAGGCGTGGATGAGAAGGAAAGGGTGGAGAATGGATCCCAGGCTGAATGACAGCTTCTGGAACCTCTCCTTCTCCTTGCTGGACCTGTTAAATCCACAGTTAGTGGTGGCCTCAGGGAGGATAGGGCACCATAGCATGAGTCCCTGTCAGGATCAATAAAGCAAGGGATTGAATACCCCCATTTGGATGCCTGGAGCAACCTGTGACCAAACCAGAGGAAAAAAATAAGGGAAAGAATGCATTTAACTTATCTTATAAAGAACATATTTTCAAAAATCTAATCTTCTAAGGATCTGAGTAGCTTCAGGGTTTTGTTTATATTTTTCATTTAGGAGTCTCCCTTGGGTCTTTTCTTTGCCAGGAGCACAGTGGGCAAAATCAGGATCTTTGGCTTCCCCAATGTGCTCAAGAACTCTATGGATAATTTAAGCTTTCCTACTGCAGTAAAACAGAAAGTTCATAAAAATAAATAGAGTAATACTTTGCACTCATTCCACAGGAGGCTTGTGCTTCATAAAAACTAGTCAGCGAACCATCTCTTTGAAGCAGGTAAGAGTTGTTTTCCCATTTCACAGACATGAAAAGGAGACACAGGATGTGTCAGGACCACCTAAGTCACCGAGGACCATTCTTCAAAATTGTAATTTTGTTTTTCTGGAAGTCACGACTGATTCACCTTCATGCGACACGTCACTTTGGCACACTTAAAACATGCCTAAACCCACGGATGGAAGGGTGTGCTCCAATGCAATATCTCACTGATAACCTCACCTCTCAGAGGTGCACACCACATCCACAGCGGAAGCAAACACACACCCATCCCTCGGTCATTATAATGCAAGGACCAGGATACAGCTAAAAATTGCCAGTGAAGACGCATCAGAACCAAGCAGGTAGACTTTGAGCTGGAGTGGCAAAGTCACTTGTGCAATTCTTATTCTGCTATTACCAGACTGATGTTTTACTTCTTTTCAAGAAAAGATGCTCTCAGTTCAAATCACTTCCAAAAATGGGACAGATGTTTCTTATCCAGGGTATGTTTCTGATTTCATCCTTTGAAACTTTGATTACTTATACAATCCAGGTCTTCCAAAATCCCATTTCCTCATTTAATCTTAAGAAATTCTATCAAAAGAAAGCCTCTGAGATCATCCATGTAATCTCAGCAATCACTGCATCAACAGCAGAAACAGAACACGACAGTGTTTCTATAACTTTTCTGAAAAGCTGGCTTGCCAAGTGGCTTTTGGTTTTCTCCGCTTCCAGATATTAAATTCCATTAATAGGCAGCTAA
>VYZQ01009419.1:123509-163509 GCA_013400655.1 Mystacornis crossleyi
ATCCCAAAACTTCAGTTCAGTAAACATTTGCAATTGTGCAAAGACATTATGGGATGGCAAAGACAAATAAAACAGGCATAAACTCCAATAATTATGGTTTTAAGAGCAGCGCATTAAAACAGCATACGTAAATGTTTAAAGTTTACACGCAAAACTGACTCCCAAATAAACAAGTTGGTTCCTCAGAGATACTCATCTAGGCAGCTAAGGCTACGTCTTGCATTTATCTACCCTTACAACACTGGCAATGTCTCTTCTCACTTCAACCATTGTAGGTCGACTAAAATTTAGACCAGTTTTAAGATGACAGTCAGGATGCATCATAACCATAGTTTGTGCTACAAATTCATACAGATTGATCCATGTTTCAAATGAAAATAACATTTTTCATTCTTAGTCNAAATACCATTTTTCGTTCTTAGTCTTACAGGGGAAATTGGTGGGATCTCGGTGCTTTTTGCGTAAGCATTATGGTAAATCTTTCTAGATTTTGGCAGATTCACTTAGGTTTATAAAAGGCATTGAATGGTCAGTCTTAGAATATGAAAATGCTGTCTTCCCTGCAAGATTCTGTGGTGTGATATTTTGATAACTACCTAATGAATAATGTATTGGTTTACTGTGCTAATTCACCAATTATCTAGATTATGTTCACTCTTCTAAACTTAGTCTCTGAAGAATGTTGAAATAAGGGGTGGGATAAATGTACAATACTCACATTTATGTCAGAGGCAGTGGTCAAGACAGGGATATAGACGTTTTTGAAATGCAACTGACTGAGATCATAGACGTCAGCATTACTATGGGCCAAACCACTGTACCACAGCACAAAACTTTCAGTACCTCCAAGAGAGGGACACAAGATCTGCTGCAGTTTATAAGCCACCAATCTCTCAGCCAGATTTTGCAGATGCACTTGGTTCTTCACTATGACAGATGTCTGACACCAAGTAATACTGATAATATCTGAATTGGGTAGTTATCCACGTGTAAAGAACCCGCATCTTAAAAGATTAATAACATAGGTTTCTTTACCTAGAAGATGTTGAGGATCTGTTTTTTCCTTGTTTTCTGGAAGATATGTTCAGCATGGTGTTTCTTTGCTATCAATACCATATTGTATGTACTATGGAATTTACAATGACAGCAGAATGGTTTGCATTGAGAAAATGCTAGCTGAAGTGTACTGCAGAATCTATCTGATTTTCTCATTGCTAGATCTCTTCAAAAGTGCCCGGGATGTATTTTTGGCCTTATTTTTTTTTTTTTTTCGCCTTCTTCCTAAAGAGAATAGATTTATTATGTAACTGGTTATTTTTTGGTTGAAAAATGAGGTTTTGCCATTTTGTAGAAACATCGAAAGGGGAGGGGAAGGAAAGGTAAACATCCAACCAATATTAGCTCTGAAGTGCTGGGTAATTGTACAGGGCCCTGGGCAAAAACAAAACATAGATGTGCAGTAGTCATAGCACATCTTGTCTTAACTTGTCTTTGTTAGTGT
Organism: Mystacornis crossleyi; assembly: GCA_013400655.1. Classification (NCBI taxonomy): domain Eukaryota; kingdom Metazoa; phylum Chordata; class Aves; order Passeriformes; family Timaliidae; genus Mystacornis; species Mystacornis crossleyi. Next base: position 125,011 of record VYZQ01009419.1, read on the forward strand.
AAGTGAAAAGGTTAATGCTGTTCAATTCCGTCAATGCAGAATGAGGCACTGTGGCACCCTCAAAATCTAAACTTACTCACAGTACAACTGATGTGATTCCTGAGAGAATCATGCTATTTACAAGTTAGCTTAATAATACAAATGCCAATTAACCACGTGCTGGTATATTATATATATTTTTTTAAAAAGGCAAAAAAAAAATCCCAACAGATTGCTTTTAGTATTCTTATCACAGATTAAAGCTTTGCTGCTGTCTACCAGCAACATATGGTAAGGTCTCAGCCACCTACTAGCCATAAGGGCTTAATCCTACTAGCCAAGACAGATACCAGGGATGGATCCCTGCAAGAGTTTTGAATAGCATGCATGGCAGTTTAAAGCAATAAAGCTGCCTTAAAAGCAGAATAATTAATGACGACTTAAATTCAATGCCAATTAAAAATGTCAGAGGCTGCTTCTTGACTGCCTTGCACTTTGTGTAGTCAGTTAAATTCAGAACATAGCGTGTGCAAGAAAGCTGCCAAACTGTCCATGTTTGGCGCAGACCTGGCAAAGCCATACATGGTGACACAGGTGTAAGTCAGGGAAGCAGCAGATCCTCAGTTTTTTGGGCCACAACTTCATCAAGCAAAATGCCATCCTGCTTACCTTATATTACCTAAACCATAAATAAAAAGCCTCACAGTAAAAGCAAAATAAATATTAGTCCTGTCTACTATTTCCTTATTAATATCTGTTTATTTCTATTCCTTTTGATTTTTCTGTTTGTTTAACCAAATGCTTTTGACCGTTCTATCCTTTAGAGCCGGCATAGTAATTATTAATAACACAGATGCATTCATGTCAGGAAATACAGAGCAAATAGGGATGTAATCTCTCCTGTACACACCTCACCTGCTAATGGGGACAGAAAATTGGGGTTTATTATTTGAAAGTCTAGAGGGCCAGGTGTGGCCAACCTGGTGCTCCCAGCATATCAAGCCCTTGCAGTGCTGCTGACTTAAGGTACTGCACTTGACCAGGAGTATTCATCACTACCAGGCTCAGAGTTCAGCAAGCAAGCTCCACACCCAGGCAACTCCTTAGATCTCCCATTTGCTTCCTCTATCTGATCTATCTCATCCCAACAAGCCGTCCTCATGGGGCAAATGAGAGTTACAGGTCAAACATACTCCAGTTTCACTCCTGCCGACTCCAGAGCTGCAAGGATGGCCACAGCCACAGGCATACCTTGCTTGCACGGGATGATCGTGACCCTGAATCTGCACAACGCCTCTGGCTCCATCCCAAATCCCCCCTCCGTCTCCGCTCCTGCAGCGCTCGCGCCAGANAATAGGGATGTAATCTCTCCTGTACACACCTCACCTGCTAATGGGGACAGAAAATTGGGGTTTATTATTTGAAAGTCTAGAGGGTCGGGCGTGGCCAACCTGGTGCTCCCAGCATATCAAGCCCTTGCAGTGCTGCTGACTTAAGGTACTGCACTTGACCAGGAGTATTCATCACTACCAGGCTCAGAGTTCAGCAAGCAAGCTCCACACCCAGGCAACTCCTTAGATCTCCCATTTGCTTCCTCTATCTGATCTATCTCATCCCAACAAGCTGTCCTCATGGGGCAAATGAGAGTTACAGGTCAAACATACTGTGTTTCACTCCTGCCGACTCCAGAGCTGCAAGGATGGCCACAGCCACAGGCATACCTTGCTTGCACGGGATGATCGTGACCCTGAATCTGCACAACGCCTCTGGCTCCATCCCAAATCCCCCCTCTGTGCCAGCTCATGCAGGGCTGGCAGAGGATTACTCCATGAGGCACAGACAATACAGAAGGTTGCTGCTCTCCTTCTCCTGAGGAGGTGCCCTCCTTAACACATCATGAGGTCACACAGGCTCCAGACCAAAGTTTCCTGCCACCATCTATGACCAAAATTCTCTTCTTCTTGTCAGCCCCGCTCTGAGTTTGATTTCAGAGGATTTCAGTTTTCAACATTTGAAAATATGAATATGTCAAGAAAGAGAGCCAAAGCTGCAGGTATCTTTCATACGTTGCTAGGGATTAAAAGAGATTAAAGATTTTGTCATATACCAGCAGTAAATCTATTCTACTACCATCAGCCCCCCAAATACGATCCACTCTTTTGAGATCACTCATTCTGAGATGACCAGCTTTAGAATCAGGTGTTGGATTTCCAGAAATGGTTTCAAGAGGTGGAATCCTGTTAAAATTTATTCAGACCAAGGGTTTCTAGAATTGAGCACTTAAAGCAGTGAACCCAAACAGCCCCCAACCCAACTACACACCCAAAATCTCCAGAAAGTGAATACTTTTCGAAATATATTTCTTTTAATTCTCCCTTTGATTCCATTTTGCCTGCATATTATTTCAAAGCCTTTTATTATTAGTAAGTTTAGGAGTCACACTGAATTTATTTTGATAAAGAGCAAAAGGTCTAAAATATTTCCCCTTTCTTTGTCTCTCAGAAAGCAAAAGTTTCTTCCACACCAGTGGTCCACAGCCTTATTTTGGTGTTCTCTGTTCACCTTGCCCTGGTCAGAGTAAGTCTTTGATACGACTGGAACCCATCCTTGCAGATATACCTAAATTGCTCTTGGGACTATTATACATTTGCCTACTCCAGGAAAGAAAAGGATCCAATCCACAAGGGAAGGACCTGCCATATCCATAATAATCAGGAGGCAAATTCTTGTTGTCATTTGCCTGAGTGGGCAGATAAACCAGTGTGGTTGATATTCATGAACACAGGTGTTCATAGAGAGAAGCAGACTTGGTCTCTTTATCCTTTGTATATACAACGAGGAAAACAGAGGAAACAGATGATCCCATAAGAATAGAAAAGAATTGGTGTTTGTGTTCAACATCAAAACACAAATCCAACTCAACTGATGCATCAGAAAACCGGAACATGTCAGAAGCACCTTTCAGACTTCCACCTTCCTTGCTCAGAGAAGAGATCTATCCTCTTGTTTGCTATTGACGCCTCTCTAAAACAACTTTAATTTCTCTTGCTATTTAGTACATGTCACAGCACTTGACAACACTCATGATCTGTACTAATCAAAGCCTCGGTAGCTGCTACAGCCTGAGCAGGAGTATAATCCTTAAGATTCAGTCCCCCCTCAAAAGGAAAAAAAAAATATGGTGGTAGTTTGCCTGACAACAGGGTAAACAGATTATTGTGTTATTGCTGGCTGATTGCCGGAGTTATTTTGGAGCTCCATAATTCGTTTAAAGAGATTTTTGACATTTATGAAATGACTTTTATAATCAACTGACAGTGCAATATCCTATAATTGTTCAATTAAAAATGACTACTAGTGCATTCATTTATTAGTAGAATCAGATAATTGTCTTGCCACTAAAGAGTACTTCACACTTTGCGCATCAAATGAAAATGTTTGAGTATAAATCTGTGGCACAGCAGCTAAAGTCCTAGGGATTTTTCAAGTGAAGGTGTAATTATTACAGGCCTCTGAAGTAAATACGGTTTCATGTGATAATCTTTAAATGGATTTCCTGTGTCTTACAAGACACACTCCCACATAAACTGTCACATCTGGCGGGATGGACACGAGCAGGTTTTCAGCGGCAGGTGAGACTCCTGTGACTTAAAACAGGGTCAGCTTAAAAATTGGCATCTAAATCACAGAGCTGATCTTCCTCCCCTTCACCGCTCCTGTTCCTGAGAGGGCACAGTTCTGCTGGAAGAAGGCAGCAGGGAGTGGGTGCACAGGGACAGCGGTTTTGCGTGGGAAATTGGACTGGAATATAAACCCATAAACCACGTAGCCTCAGTCACAAAGGCGCACCCAACGTCCTGAGCTCCTGGGAGGCAATCAACATCTTGATGGAATATCTGGTGATTTTTTGATATATTTGAAGTCCACTTGAGGTCACTGAGCACCTTGAAACAATTTTAGAATGGAGACTTTCTCCTTTAAAAATGAACACTTTAACTCACATTATCCAAACGATCTGCTAAACAAAATCACAGATCAATTTTTCATTAAATAATAAAAAAAAAACTTGGTACATCAAGTAGGTAGAGATCATATGGAAAACTGTGTAAGCAAATCACTGAAAGGCAAGAAACAGCAGCAACCCCTTCACAAATATAATGATTTTTTTTTTAATTATCTCTCTGTTTCTAACGACAACCTTCCAGAATCCTTGGCTGAAACTCACAATTTATATTCAGATAATAATAATTAAAGAAATCAAGTGCAGAGTCACCAGATGGAAGATAATACTTAATTTGTGGCTGCTACAGTATACTATTTAGTAATGTCATTTCAGAGGCTCGGCTGAGCTTAAGCCCTGCTCTCCTCTTCCATCCCTCCCCCACCACACACCAGTTTGATAACAGAACATACCGCTTTCCTCACCTTGCACTTGAGCTTTTCTGTATTGCCATTACACCCATGATCCTCAAATGCTTTAATGAACCAATAATTAACGAGTTATTTCTTGTGCCGTGGCTGCGCCAAGTGTTACTTTCTCTGCGCTGTGCACGGAGAAAGCTGTAAAGTGGGGAATTACTGCCAAATTTTTCGCTAGCAGTCCCAGGATTAGGGGGAGGGTAGCTGGCTCCCATTTAGAGAGCATCAATGGGGAAGCATCTGGAGAGCACCTCATTTTCCAGCACAGCACCAATTAAAACCCAAGCGGGGATGTGGCAGGAGCCAGGCTTCACCCTCGGCAGACCTTCCCCAGCAGCCTGGTGCTCGCTGGGCACACCAGAGCCCCCTGGCACAGCCCAGCCAGCCCTTGCTCTCCCCTTGTGCACTCTGATCACAAACCCATCCTTCCTCCTACTTAGGGAGGGGAAAAAAAATTAAAATCAACATGTCCTCCTAGCCGATCAACTCCCCGCAAAGCTTTGCAAATGACCACCAAGGACAAGCTGCTTCATCAACTGCATTTTTCTCCTCATTTTACCCCCCCATACCCCTTTTCTGTTGCTGTTTGTTGTTGTTTCAAGCCCATTTTTCTGCCCGTTGTATGGATTTTAGAAAGACTTTTGATAAAGGCGACCCTGGCAGCTGGGTGATAAATATTATTTTCTTAACCTGCCTAGCTTTGTCAGCCACCTGCAACCGCAGCCTGCCACACGTTGGAGGCAGCTCATTAACTTTCCCACAGCTTCCCAGGAGTTTTCCTTGTTTTCTTTCACCTTGGGTGTGTGCTGCCTTCTCCGTGAACAGTTAACTACCCGAGCAGGCCGAGCGGGCTTTGGCACCGCGAGCGTAGCACGCTTCAGGCAGCCTCCCTGCTAAGGCTCAAAATCTCTCTTAAACACATTAAGCAGCCCATTTTGGATTGATAGTGCAGTAATTATTCTGCTTCACCCTAAAAACCATCCTGGGGTAATTGGCGCAGAGGAAAATTACCCAGAGTCCTCTGCCACCTGGTAGTTAAGGAACGAATCCAGGGAAAGATAAGTGAAGCAGGGAAAAAATCGGCACTTATTTGATTTTAATCTCACCACTTTGCAAGCATTTAAATTGCCTTAATCAGGTGGCTGGCTCCCAGCCTAGCTGGTAATCTGTTATCAAATTTGAAACTAGATTTTTTAAAATGTCAGTGTAGGCTGAGAATTGAAGTCTATTAACAGTTATGAGCCTCCCTCCTAAACTTCCATAATCTATGTATTAATGATCCCTTTTACAAAGCTGTCAAATATTACTTTATTATAACTATATATTAGTAACGTCAGTGTAAAAGCAGGATTTAATTATTTATTTTTTAAAGATAGGGGGGAAAAAAGCCAAACCCCATACACACACACAATGCTGACATTCTTAACACTGAAACCCGATTTTTCCGAGGCAATAACTTGAGTGTATGGAATAACCTTGATAAATGTAATTGAATTTTTCTCTGATAAGATTAACTAGTGGTAATTGTGAATGGGGAAGGTCTGACCCACTACAAATGAGATGTATGACGAGCTGAAAATAATCAATTTTTTTTTTCCTTTCTCTTTCTCCCCTCCCTGCCCCTCCACCTCCCAAAAAGGGAAAAAAAAAAAAAAAAAAAAAAAAAAAAAAAAAAAAAAAAAAAAAAAAAAGTAATTTTGGGCCTGGCAGGATGAAGCATTTATGTCTGAAATGTTTTTGTATGTGCTGATTATCTGCTATCTTCTCAGTGTGTCTAATTGTGCTGAGCTCAGTTTAAAATGAGATCAACACATTTAAACCCCAGAAGGCTTAATTAAGGGAGGGACTTAATGCTTTACAAAAAAGGGGAATTTACGTCTTTTGAGAAATGATGTATAAATTCTACCTTCAACTTCCCTGACTAGAGTACTCCAAAATTTTGTAGTTTATTAAATTGCTTTTAAAAACAAACACAAAAGACAAAACTTTAGAACTTATAATTGCTGCTGGTGGTTGACAGCTGCAATTTTTTTTTCCCCCATGCTTACTACTTCTCTCTTTTTTCTTTTCACGTGCTCTTAATTCAAGCTGTCCTGACAAAGCAAGCAAAAATGCAACGTAAAAAACAGGCATGAGAACTCCAACTTTGGAATTCTACAGCTACACACAGCAGCTATGTGCTTTTCAGAACTGAAAGCTGCGTGGACAAACACACATGCAAATTCAGACAAAGCACTCCCCTACCTGGCATTTGTTTCTACTAAGCAGACAAACTATTGCTGTGGAAATTAAAAAAAAAGGGTGAGGGGAAGGATTAATTCTTTTTAGTTATGTGATAAAAGTCAATCAAGTATTCTTTGAAAATAATGCCACAGTTCATTTTTTTTTCCTTCCTCCCTCATTATCCTGTAACTCTGACCATTGAACTTTAGTGCTGTAGATCAGGCTAAAACACCACTGACAACTGTGTATTCATATTCTCTTCATTGAATCCTGTGTAGGTTCTGTGAAAGACTCTTCAGAAACATAAAATCTACCAACAATGAAATCAATCACAAAGTACAAAAGAAAAGCAGCTGGCATGCAACTACTGAATAATGCAAAATGTGCAGATTTAAATTACATGTCACCGTTAATGTATACAATATATCTATATCTACAGACACACACAGTTGTGCTATAATCAGTAAATAATTTTTCACTGTCTACAAAATAAGTATCTTAATTCACAAATAGTATATACTGAAATTGCATCAAAATTAAATACAGGATGAGTTCATCATGATTAATGTTACACCAGTAAACACCAGAAGGAATTAAACTCAATAGGAAACGGTTGCAATTTAACACAATAGTTTAAAAAAAAGAAAGCCTTTATATAGGATAAAGTTTTAAGTGAAACCAGTAAAAATCTGTGTCAATATCTCTGCATATTCTTTCTCTAATTAGTCAGCAGGATCAAATACAACAAGGAAAGAAAGTTGTTTGCTTCATTTATGTGCTCGTTAGAACACGGATTACTTATAAAGAAACTACCTGTAAAACTATAGGAGAAAACCACTGGTGAAGCCACTATTGTCGTGCAGCACTGGGGGGAAATTACAGTCCTGGGGACTGGTATTATTTTTTTATATTAAAAAAAAAAAATAAAGAGAAAACTGGAGTCCATAAAAAAACTGGAGTCCATTCACTTGCCTTGAATTCTGAACTTTGCTAGTTCTGAGTTGCACAACCATATATCCTTGAGAACAAACAAGAACCCAGTGTACTTTATTTCTCAGATTTGACAACCTTTATTATTTCGTTTATCTGCTATTCATAGCGAGATGTAAACATCTTACTTCCCAGTGTGATCCTCATATCAACAGAGGGTCAGTTTAAAATATTGGGAATCAATATGTTATAAAACATCAGCCAGTACTAAAAAGACAGAGGTAGAACAAATTCATTGAATGTCAAATAAAAAATAAACAAACACAGATTTAAAAAAATGTAGCAAGATCATAAATAAAAGGACAAGGAATTAAAAATATATATTTCTAAAACAATGACTTGACAGGGAAGATGCCCCTACACTAAATACTGAGCCACTCAGAGCAGGGAAAATGACAATTCTCTTGTAGGTGCAACGAAAATAAGGAGTTTATAACGAATCTCTTAATTTAATAGAAAATTTACATGGTAATAGAGCTCATTACTTTTACTGCAGTGGTGAGAGTGAATAATATGGATGGAGAAAACTTGGTTCAGATTCAGCCCATTGTTTCAGTTTATTGGACAGGATGTTTCAGACTGCGGGTGGAGGTGGGGGACAGCATTCCCAGTTTAGGCAAACAGGCATCGTGGACATCCTGCAAAACAAGCAAATGAACCAGGCCTCCTGCTGTTCTTCCTCCTTCCCAGGTCTCTTTCTAGACAATGATAGGACTATAGCAGAACTAGTTTAAAAAAATTTGGAGGGGAGAATCACTTTCCAACTCAGGTAAAAATTTTCTTTAAAAAATTTGCGGGAAAATGCTACTTCAAAAATAATTTGTTTTTAAAGCCTGAGAAGTCCATACTAGTCCTTTCAAATCTGAGGTTATTCTTTTCAGGGATATAGCAATATTTTGTTTATATACGATAATTTTGATTATTTGAGAATTTCACATTATACCATTATAACAGCAGATATTTAATGAAATTCTAAGGCAAATATATTTACATGTGTTACATTGTAAGGCAACATTCTGCCATGAGCAAAAATGAACTCTTCAGAAATTAAGAAAATTAAATTATGGACTACAGTTTCACATTTTTAAAAACTTGCTTCAGAAGACTTGTTTTTTGAGGGTTTTTTTGATAAAAAACAGAAATGTAGAAATTTCTTATCAAACATGGATCTTTTTTCTAACCAACCATACAAATGTTTTTCCTCATTCTCAAATAACTTTCAATTTTCAAAACATAGCTGAAATAAACTAAACGAGAAATGAATATTGAGGCTTAAAACAGGGGGATTTACAGAAAGGAGGAAGACAAATGAGGAAGACGAAGGGAGAAGGAAGGATGAAAAGGGAAGAACTGGAATTCAGAAGTTTGGGTCATAACTTTGTCACCTTACAGAGTATAAAATCACACTCCTGGTGGCCTTCCCTACCTTTGGGACTTGTTGGCTCTACAGATCAACACTGGTCCAATAACGTATTATATCAAAGCAGAATAAAACACACCAAGATGTGAACTCATCTCCCTTATTCCTGCAGCTCCTATGAAACATTGCCTCTGCATCACTTCATTTACCTTAAACACTTAGTTGTGACTTATTATAAGGTTTTAATATTTTTTTTTTTAATTTGGCTTTTAAATTTTTCTGTCTTTCACTTAGAGATAATTTTTTGGTGGAAATTTGAAATAAGTTGGTTTGGTTTTTTTTGTTGTTGTTGGTTTTTTTTTTTTTAATTAGAAAAGAAAATTTGGGTCAAAAGAATTTTCTTTCTGAAAAGAAACTTTATCTCAAAAGAACTAAAATGTCTCCAGATCTTGGGCTATTTCTTCTCCCAAATTTCATGCCTCAGTTCACCAGATTCAATTCAAATTTGAAAATGGAAGTACGTCATACATTTCCTTCTCTATATTATCACTGCCAGCCAGACTGACAGTGATGGCGCAACAAGTACAGATCATCCTGCACTGGAATTGACCTCCCACACCCCCTCTCTCGTTTCTTTTGGGGGAAGTCTGCAGAAAACAGCAGCTCATTAACTGCCTCGCCTTAGAGCCCTCTTTATTTGGTTACCTGCTCCTTCTAGCACTTAATGCAAAACTTCTTCCTCTATGCAGGAGTGTTTGCCCAGAGCCGAATCTCCGTACAGCCAGTGCTCTCGTGGGCAGTAATGTGCAGTCTGCAAAGAAAAATTCACACAGGTCGAGGATGGCACCCCAAGCTTTTTTCACAAGGTTTTCAGCCCTGTTTTCTGCGTTCTATTGCCCGGTTTCAGGGCCATGTAGCCCCTCTGGTCCTGGCCTTCACCCACCCCTACCTCCAGCCCACGAAGCAAAGAACCGGATTTCTCCTGCTTAGCTGATTCCCACCTGCCCTGCTGCAGAACAGAAGATGTGATTTCACTGATTCTGTGCCACAACATCAGCCAGGATGAATATTTTGTTCCTTCTGCTGGGGTAGACCTGTTCTTTCTGGTTTGATTCCTTCTCTCATTACCTCTGACAGTTTTGGATTTGGGCTTTTTCCAGAGGAAGAGATGAGGGGTTGAAGACAGGGAGTCTGTTTACAGCATGTTGAGTCAAACATTGCAATGTGATTATAGTCCTATGTTTTTATAGCATGCCCACTGAGGGAAGAAGTCCTCCATCTCATTTATTGCCAGTTTTAGTATGGCATCTTTTCCACACAGGAGATTTAAACCTGGTACCAACTGGCTTCTAATCACACAAACACAAAACAAAGCTCAAGTTCTGGTGTTTTTCTTCACGTAAATATTTTCTTTTTAAGAGATTTTTGAAAAAAAACCTGTAAACACCAATGGGGTTAAATAGTAAGTTCTTTAAATTTCACTTGCAAAGCAATGATACTCGCTAGCCTCTGAGGAGCCACGCTGTTTGAGATGTTGGCTCCTGCTTTGGTTTCACCTGACAAGCCACAGATTGCAAAGCAGCAGCTCCACCGTTTGAAATAGAAAAGAATCGTTGAGATAGAAAACCAATAAGAGTGAGATCACCTTTCAGTTTTCCTGACACTAGAGGGCAAGCCCATTTTAGGTAACGCTACATCGGATGAAGACTCTTAAAATATGTTTCCTTAACAGCAAGTAAACTGTGCCAACTCTCAGTCACTTGTGTCTCCTCATGGACTTCTCTGGTTTCCGAGGTAGAACAACTCTGCTCAAGCTGGTGGAACTAAGAGGGCCAAAGAGAGCACTCATCAAACCCTAGGCCTTAAGTAAAACTCTCAGTGCCCACAAGGAAGGTTCTGATATTAATGATGGATAACAATCAACTGCAATCTTCAGGACATTTCCCTTATCTTTACTTTTTTTTTTTTTTTTTAATTTCCATACCTTAGATTTCTAGTACTTATTGTAAGAATATTGATTGCCCAGTGGTCAGCAAGACAGATACAGGATGGAGAGAGAGATGTGAAAAGTGCTTGAGGAAATACTTTCCCTCAAACTAGCACCTCGTCTCACCATTTTTACCCATGAATACAAAATTAAAGAAAAGCCTTATTTAACTCATGTCTCTCACCGCTTGCAGGTTCCTCCATGGTACCTTCCTCTTCACTGAAAAATCCGACACCACAGCTCATTAAGCCACGCTTTGAAAGATAAGAAAGCTTATAGACTCCTTCACTTCTCTGAGGTTAACATTTCCTTAATAGAAGACAATGGTCTTGTGGTTAAGCCACAAACTTGGTGTCAAGGGACCTTGGTTACAATCCATTACACACACAGACTGTGGAAAGCCATATTACTTATCTTGCCTTAACTACATTTTAAAGAAGGCCAAATAAGTTTGCTTTTCCACTGGATGAGGCAAGGCTAATCAAGGCACAAAACAGATGCTGTGCTCCCTGCAAGGGCAGCCTCCTAGGGATAACTCATTTCATTCACCTTTGGTGCCAAAGGTGAAAAAATTAATATTTAAGGAATTATTAATCAGGTTCCTTAAGATGAAATAGTAAATTTATAGAAAGAAACTAATATAGTAGCAAGCATTGAAAAAATTCAGAGATAGCATATAAAAATCAGTCTATATAAACTTATACATGCATTTAGAAACTATGTTGCACCTATCTTCCCAACACCTGGTACGCAGGCATGCAAATATTTCGTTCAGGAGATACCTGGATTTAGCATCATTTTCGTCACTCAAATGAGTGATTTAGTCACTCAAATGAGCGACCTGAGGAATTTGTAGCCTACAAATCCCTCACCTGCCAGTCCAAAAGGAAACAGCTCTCCATTTTTTTCTAGGGCATATATATGTAGTCATATATGTAGGCATCCTTCATGGCCTGTAGCCCCTAAAATTACACTAGGCAGAGCCTCACATCTTTATTTTCCCAGCAGAAATATTTGGGAAACAGGGAGACAGGAAAGCTTCCTATGAGTTCTTATTTACATGCTACAAATCAGGATAAAATTCACCCCAAAGTTGTAATTACTACACTTCAGCTAAATTATCCAGAATTATGCATGATGTGCTAATTTGTATTTATTTCCCATGTCCCACCTATTAACAGTTATCATCATACGGAATAACTACTTAGCATACAACAACGTTTGTAAACTTTGCTTTCTTTCAAACACAACAGACCCAGTTTCCACTGGAATATCTCAATTTAATAGCAGAGTGGTAGAGCCACTAAGACCTTAAAAAGTAAAGCAGGCAGAGAATAAATGTGTACAACCACAACTGAGAACAGTAGGAGGTAATTCCACTCTCTCGCTTCTGAACTGTGCAAACTACTCTGAGGAATGTTCAGTTAAGTCTTGCATAACGTTTTATCATAAATAATTACAACATAACTACACTTGGCAAATGAACTTAAAAAGAATTTGCTCTAAAGCAAAATATCTTTTGAAATTTTGCTTATTCACCAGCTAATTTCAAGAACCCCAGCCATTTGTCATGCTCTCCTTAACAGATTTTGTAGAACAACGTGGGGTTTTTTTTATAACATGAAGGCAAAAAGTATGTGAAACATAACACAAATCCTTGTCAAAGCTCTCTCACTTGGAAAAAACTTGACTTAACAGACTTCTCTTTAACCAAATATCAAATATTTGGAGTATGACAACACATTTTTCAGGGGGAGGTTTTAGACTGATACAGATTAAAACAGTAGTAGAGCTGTAATCTCTGAGAAGATTTGTAGGAAGAGTTAATCAATTTATCAACAGAGTTGTCGAGAAAAATATTTTTTCTATTTCAGTATAAGTTCCTCCAACTTTGTCACTCAATTCAAGAAAAGATCAGCATTGCTTGCAGAGCTTGTGGAGGTTTAAAAAAAAAAAATCAGACTTAAAAACACCTGATGAGTAAAGCTTCAATTCACTAGGAGCTATAGGATGATATTTTGTGCATTTCAGACTAATGATGATGCTCTCCATCTCTTATTTCGAGTGTAGTGCCTCTCTTTATCATGCTATATATTGCTGCTGCTTCAACATATTATTTCACCATAACACCTCTCCTAGAAAACCACTTTCAGCCCGTGATGCACACAGTCACTGTGAAACCAGTGTGATGGTTTTGGGTTAGTAGGGATCTTTCACTACTGAATTAGTGCATGAAAATGTGGTCTATAACAGTTGCTGCAAGCCATTAAAGAGAACAAAAACCCTTAACTTTTAGGTTCTGAACCATTTGTGCATTGCTCTGCTGTGCCAGTATCTCTGGATTACAATCCATTCGAGGTGAACCCCACACTTGTACATGGGGAGAGAACTCATGTCCATTTGTTGCCAACTAAATAATAAAGATGTCCGAGAAAAATTCTACCACAGAAGTATTGCAGAGAGAAGAAATCTGTGTTTGGACCAACACGGAAGGCTCACTGAAGTCTGCCCTTCCCACTGCTCTCCGTCCTCATCTCTGTTTTTGTGCACCTTAGATTGCCTAGCAAGGAAGAGCTGATTGGTTTGTCATAGGAATTGTATGGTTCAGATGTATTTCAGGAGAGTGAATTCATCCAGATTAAAAAGATGGATTGGACTGCTGAATTCCAGATCTCCTTGTGAGTGTATGTCATAATGGAAAAGTACCAGATCAGTATCTATTTTAGTATTTCTAGTCTAAAGAAGTAAAAAAAAAAAAAAAAAGTAAAATTCTTGTATTATTGTAGAAATGCTGAAATTTCCCACAGAAATGGAAATTCCAGAACATCTAAGGGGCCTTAATACTGGGGCTTGACAGATAGAAATTATTCTGAGAGTTCCTTGAGACAGATTCTATTTGCAAGCTAAGGCTGTCTGCACGTACAAGCTCAAATAGAGTTTTGAGATCTTTAAGGTATTTTTCTAAAGCATCTATCATAGATCACACATGACATGCTCTAGATGGCCTAGGTAAAGTATAAACAAAAGATAAAAGGAGCTCTCCTATCTTCTTCACAAAAAAAAATTCTAAATTGTTTCTTCTTAAGACTGCTCCTTTTGCTTTCATTAGAAATTTAATTTATTGTGAATAATAGGTTTTTGTTCTGACTCCTTAGATGCTGATGCAATGCAGCTATCCCAGTCTGAAGTGTAGCTCCTAATTCCACTTCAAAACAACCAGTAGATTACGTATGCCGCCAGATCAGCAACCAAAAGACAAAGCACAGCTCTGGAGACCAATTGACCATTCTGTCTGTGACCTGTCTGTTCAGAAGCCACCTCACCAACATAATATCACCTCAGTCCATATCTCCAACCCAAAACCGCCTGTAGTACCACTTCTGATAACACAGAAGGTGCCTGGCAAGAAGCCCATTTTCTTTTTGAGGTGGATATGAGCTGGGTAAACACAAGCAGACAATCCAGTGTTCTTTAACAGAATATTCACAAAAATAAACAAAAGTTGTTGGTAAACCATGGCACCAACTGGGCTCTGCTTTAGTGGAGGAAGAGGAAAAATTTAGAGGAAAAGTTTTATTCACCTATGAATCAGATCTGTGTAGATGCCTTTTCCCTTACTTCATCAGTGCTTCCTTTTATGGAAACCAGACTTCACCTAATAACGAAAGCTGCAAGGTGCACAATAATCCATAACTATTACAAGGTGGATTTGAAAACCCCTGCAAACTCAGAAATCCAAAGAACCACAAATTATAGGAAGTAAAAAACATTAAAAAATAAATAGTTCACAGAGTGAGCAGGCACACTATGAAGACAATAGCAAACAGAAAATTAAACCACATTTATGTGACAAGATGAATTGTAAAAGAGAAGAAAGTCCTTAGAACTGCATCCCTTCAACTTTTTACACTATAATAGCTAAGTTATAACTAGTAATTCGACCACACTTTATAATTACACATGAACTAATCCTACTTCAAATTTATGTTCATTGGCCCTGAGTTTAAATATTCAAAATGCTCTCAGCAGACACAGGTTAACAAAAAAAAAAAGCGTCCAACTCATCTGAAAAGCAGGTCACCTCTTCAAATAGCTAAATATATTTATGTCTGGCTGGCTTTCACTATTCATCTCAAAAATATGTGTTTGTCACTTACAAATAATTTCTGGATGAAAGACAGTATTGTTAGAAACCAAGTTCCATAGCTGGGGCAAAACACTGAATGTGTTAATCAATATTCACCAAACTTCCTTGCCAAAAATGACTCCCTGAAACAGGTGTTTAACAATAGAAAATTGCTATTTTTCATCAAAATGGGGGTTCAGAGGCACAAGTTACTGTATTCCTTGAAATCATGTTTCAGAACTTTAACATTTCCTGTATCTGTGGCTTTAGGGAACTGGTCTCAGGAAAAAGAGGGAGCATATTCCTCAGTCAAGCTCATATCAAAAAAGGTTGTGAAACTGGCTTGTGAAGATCACTTTCCAGATATCAACCAAGTTTCTCTATTTCTCCTAATGTGAATACTCCACTTTTTTCTTTAAAGCATTATCAATATAAGCATTAAGATCATCACTGATAAAAAGAGTCAGAATTTCGTGGGTTTACCCCATTTGCAGAGATAGGAGGTGATTTTTTGTAATGCAACAGAAAGGAGAAATTACAATTCTAAATATTAAAAGGGCATAATGCTATATATAATAATATAAAGGTATTGTCAAGTAAATATTAGGCCTTAACTGCAGAAGCAGCTTGTGCAATTCCTCAGTATTGTAATTGCCAGCTTTATTTTCCTATGCCTGAGCAAAAGACTGCATCTTTGGGAAATTTACAATTTGCACTATTTATCGAGACAGTTCCAATTCCTTTTTTATTTGTTTTCCAAAAGTACCTATTTTTTACCTGTGCTGACCAGTGCAAAATCAGGCCCGCTAATGTTTATAAAATGCCACATTATTGTTAGATATCGAATCCAAATGCAAGCACTGCAGCTTCTAACAGATAGGAGCTTGATGGAATCTGTCTGAAGATTGCAGGTGTCCAGATTGTCTCGGCACCTACCCTGGTAATAGCCCTTGACACAGAAGACAAAGAGCTCAGCATTTTTGTGAAACTTTCTCAAGCTTTGACATTTTAACAAGAACATAAAAATACCTCTCTTGCCTTTAATTTTCAGGTTTATTATGAGCTTAATAATTATAAACTCGGAGGAAATCCAGGCAGTTGCCTATTAACATTTAAGGTAGTGATGTGTTGCATAGATTGAGCAAGTGAAGGACCGCATTGATGCCTTTTTTTTTTTAACAGTGCCTAGATCTAACGTTTTATCTAGTGCATAAATAGGACATTAAATGATCAAGAAGGCTAAAATGACTCTGGCAAACACAAGCAATCCTTCCCAACACTTCAGCAATACGATAAACTAGCTAGTATCTCTTGCCTTTACGTAAAAATTTTTGTCAGTAAACCCAAAAACGTGTCATTAAGGAGGCAAATGTTAGTGTTCCTGTGACACAGAGACACACATAAAAATCAGCGGGTTAGTGGCAGCTCTGGGAGCCCCACCAAGACCCCCTGAGCTGCAGAGCAGAATTCTGCCCTTGGTAAAGCTGCCTCGGGAATACAAAGGAGTTGTGGACAGTAGAGACAAGCCCAGCACAGACGGACATAGCCCTGCGGCCCCAAGCCCTGTGCAGAACGCACCTCCCGAGGCTGTGGGTGACATCCCGCAGGTGTGGGGGCACAGGCAGCACTGCCTGGTCCCTCGGCACAGGCGGAGCCAAGCCAGGCCCCTCCGTTTGCTGGCTCTGGCTGGGCTCCGCGTGGTGACTGGGGCTGCACCAGCGCTAACAAGGGGAAGGGAGAAGATTCGCTTCCCGCAGAATTCCTCCCACCAGGCTCTATTACTGCAGCACGGCGTGAGGAAGGATGGGTGAATTGCGTTCTCGTTGCTTAGCTGAGAGCAATTGCTCTTCTGACTATGTTAAAAAATGAATTTTCTTCTTACTTAATGATTCATAACCCTAAGAGGAAGTTGCTGTGCCTGTGCTTTTCTGCTCTCTGAGAACAGCACACAACAGGCTCCTGTGTAAACCAGGACTTGAGGTTTGGCCAAGGTCAGGAAGGTATGTGCCGTATCCTAACTTTTTTCTTTAACAGATATCTTATTCTATTAGATGGAAATAGTACCAGGGCAATTCACCCCCTCCTGGCTTTCCTATCTGTGTGTGAGCATCTTTGAGAAGTGGGATTAGAGAGAAACCTGCAGGCATATTAATAAATAAACTTCACATGCTGTTTGATATTAAGTAAACATACCACTAAATATTTCTCTAGGGGCTTGTGATCTCATAACCCGTGGACTTCTAATTTGGTTACCTGTGACATGTGGTTCTTAGCCCCAGGGTTCCACAATGAATTAATTCTATAACGCTTTTTAAAGTTTAACATACTAAGATAAAATAATCAAACATCTGTTCTTGAAAAAAATTGGTTCACTTTTCTTTAGAGGTAATATGAAGTGCTACTATTAAAAATAAAAAAGGAAAAAAAAAAGAAAAGATAACTGGAGAGTCTCAGTTGAGGGACACACATGGTTGTGTTATAAGTTAAGAAGATAGAAACTGGAATAAGGATTTGCCTCTATATCAGAGAAATCTCCTTTCCCAGAAACCCTGTCCTCTGTTGTAACAAAAAAGTTTCATTCTAGGTAAATATGCACTTGTCCAGGTATTCAAGTACACAAATATTCTTAGTCCTTTCTGTTTGTTTGCCCATTTATTCCTCACTATAGATGATGAAAATTTACTGTTGAGGAAAGGTCCATGAAAACACATATTTTCTCCTTTAAGTGCATCCTGCCTTTGCAAGAGATGTCCCTGCTTGACACTGGTCAGACAGCCTGTACTGGATATTATCCAGACTACAACTTCCCTTCATGGGCAGTGATCTGGAACCCCCACTATTTCACATTTTGCTTCCATATGACCATAGGTTGTGTGGAATCCCAGGAAACGCAACTCATCCAGACTACCAAGGGGAATGGAATGCAAGACATCACGCTCAGGAATTACTACTGAATCCTGACAAATCTGGCAACATCTGCTTTTCTGAGTTTGGTTAGATTTTCCACCTGAAGAATTTTTCTAAGGCAGATAGATGCTCATAATTTCCCTATTCTGATCAATTTTGCTTCAGAGTTTCCAAATTCATTTTTTTCAACCTCAGTGTTCAGTAGCTTCTTTCTCTGACAGAGCAGAAAATTATTGAAAATACTCTTCACAATCAAGGCAATAAAAATATGGGGAAAAAAACCCCACATATTTACCTCAATTTCAATTTAAGATCATGACTGTGGAATTAACTGCAAAAGGCTTAGAAATAAAGATTTTAACTTGGAACAAACAAATACAGTGAGCCCATTGCCTTCACATGACAAAAAGTAGGAACATTGATATCTACACTTGAAAAGAAAAATGGCAAAACGGGAATATCAAAATTATAGATCTGGTAGTAAAAACTTTAATAACATTTTTCAATTGGGAGCAGAGTGTATAAAAGAGTGATCACGCACCATCATTTTTACCTCCTCAAAAGGGGTTTTCAAATTTATCTGAAGCTAAATCTGGGTTAAAAGTCATCACACCATAAAGATATTCAGCTTCATTTGAAAAAAAAAAAAAAAAAAAAAAAAAAAAAAAAAAAAAAAAGAAAACCCAACCCAACCAACAACAGTGGTTTTGGACTTAAAGTGCTTGCTTTTTATGTATTTTGTTATGTAATTCAAGAAAATGAGGTTTGTTTTTGTTTGGAGTATTTTATTAATTTTGGTCCCTTTTATATAGGAAGCTGGTCAATATTCAATGCCCCATGAACACTGATTATTTTAACTTGAAAGACAGTTTAATAAATCAAACTTTTAATACAAGCCTTTGGACCACTGTTTTGGATGAGGACACTGTAATGCAGCCTACATTTGGTTCTCTGCAAAATTTACAGGGTTCTCAGTGTTACAAACTATGTGCATCATCATTCTATATTTTTTCTTCCACTTTGGTGAGGCAAAGTGGCTATTATCACAGTTTTTTCAAATTGAAAGCTGAGGAAACAGACTTTGAGATAGCTAAGATCACACAGGACAGTCCAGGAATGGAAGCCAGATGCTTGATTAGCCCAGTGAATTAAGCAAAAGGCACTCCTGCTCCTGGAGAGAATTGTGCCCCTATCTCAAGTTATAAAGCTTTTAACAGCACATGGATTAAAATTTGGCTGTTTCTGAAGATAAGTTTTCTTCAAATTTCAGGATTCAGAAAGTAAGAGACTCCAAAGACTTGGCACGTTGCTTTCAGTTCCCTAATTATTTTATTCTTTTAGGAAAACCTACTCCACAAATGCAACTGGACTTTTTTGGAGAAGGAAAAACCTGCCTAGAGCTCTAATCACTATTTAGCTTCACTTCTGAATTTCCTGTTTCTCAAGATGGACACTGTTCCCAAGATGAGAGAATCATGTCATATATCTCAATAGCTTTTTATTTTCTCCCTCAGCCTCATAAAGAAAATTAAAAATTTCCTCAAAAAAAGGTGAGATATAAATGTATACATGACAGAATCAATTTTTCTTTTCGTTAAAGGGCATAATATACAGCTGTGTCTCCTGCTGCTGAAGGGAAACTATTGTAACATCATTCTGTTGTCCTATGAATGAGAAGTATCAAAGAACTTAAAGAAAGTGATAGTTAACAGGGAGAGAAGAACAGGACAGAAAAAAAAAATTTAATTGTTTCATTTATCCCTATACTTCCAGCACAAAACTGGGGTCTTAAAAAGTATGCTTAATCTGTGGAGACTCACATCCGTGACTCCAGCAGGAAAACAGAGGTGTGCTAATGGGGATTTGGCTAAAAAAAAGTCCTCGTTTTCCTGGTAAAGTTGCTGCACTTTGACAAAGGGGCAGGGGAGGCTCCATGTTTCTAAGTGAGGTACAGCCTAAAGATTCCTGCAAAGGCAGCCTGGGAGCTGGGAGTCCAGGAGCAGCTGCTTTTCTATCACCCCCCTCATTTTACAAGGGCTGCCCACGCAAACATCTGGGCAAGACCCGAGGTTCCCAGGGCTGCACGAGAGTAACCAGACTGTGGCCAAAAAAAAAAAAGAAATATATTTTCATTGATGCCACACAAGAGCACACTCCTCTTTCGCTCTGCCTCCAGATGACTGTAGGATATTTCCATGTTAAGGAGTACCTAGACAATAAGGCACACTAAGATGTATTTAGACACTTAAGCCTCAAAAGAAAAACTCACTATAGGTCCCTTTAAAATGAAATATTCTATTCTGATAAGTGCTCTAATTCCTTTCTACATGATTTTCTGACCATGTTGAATGCTAACTCAAGAGGAGGAGTGTTAATTAGGAGGAGAAGAGGGAAAAGTCTGGAAAAATTATTAAGTGAACAGTTATCAATCTTGCTTTTTCATTTGTTGTGTTTTCCAATTCCTTCCAGTACACACTCCAAGTAAAAAAATCACTCTTGAACTGAATTTGGTAGACACCTTTTGTGGACTTTTCTTGGAACACACCTTGTTCTTCTGTCTTTTGAATTAAGTGAGAAATGAAATTCAGGCACTGACAGCCTATTTTAAAGGAAATTTGACCATAATAAAAAAAAAAATGTTTAAAAAACCCCACAAAACCAACAAATAAAAACTCCTCATAACACAAAAAAGCTCAACAGTGTACTGATGAATCTCCAAACCAACTAAACTTTGTTCTTACTGAACACCTCTAGCAAGCAGGTCTACTAATGACCTCTTTTGACCATTGCACTGCTCTCAGAGTTTTTCCAGAGAAAATTCATAAGAAATAAAGCCTAATGAATCTCCAAAGCTGTACTTTCTTGACTTATTACATTAGCAGGGCCTCTCATCTGATTGGGAATTTTGAAAGAATCACAGAATTCATTAAAGCAATTTACTGTATAATGGTAGATGGCTAAGATAGATCCCTACTAATGAGATGAACATTAATTAAATAAATTGTAGAATAGAAGTGAACTGTTTAGCCGAGTTAAAAAGCCTTGCAAACAAGCCTTGCACTACAAGTCTAAATTCTGTTCAACCACACATTTTTCTCAAACGAAAGCATTTTTTTTTTAATTGTTGAATTATATATTGGAAATGGAGCTCAGCAGGAACCATCTTTAGTACCAGCAAAGATCCAGTTCAACTACAAAGTGAGATGGGCTTCAAAAAAAAACCTGAAACAAAACATAAGTTTCAGAACAAGGTCTCCCTCCTGGTATCTGCAGTTTTAATTTAATGACCCAAATAACAACTGCAATATTACAGAAGAAAATGTGAAGGAAAGGCTCATGTCCGACTTTCAAAACACATCTTAGCTTTATATAACCATTTTCCTTTTCTAATATCTTTTACCTACTTCCTAAGCATCATTCATTTCTTTGGTATCACACAAAATAAGAGAAACTGATTAAAACATTTCTTAATATCTGATTGAGGTTTTACAAGATGCCTTCAGAACTCCCCGGGATGGCGTTAACTTCCTGCTGATTCAATTTTTATTATTTTTGTTTATGTCAATCCACTTTTGAGACAACAGCTTGGACACTATGAAAACTGAAGTTTTTTGTTCCACAGGGCCCATCTTACACTAAGCATTTGAAGGCGAGAAGAGCATACATCTGTTAGAACCAGACTAATCAAATCTTTCCTTAGATAGGCACCAGCATGAGGTTTAAGAAACACACACCAATAAAAGTCACATAAAATCCAGTGGTAGGTGGGTTTAAATGAGAAACAAGGTGGCGTTACTGAAATAACAAAGGACATAAAGGAAGAACACGATAGTCAAAACCTTAAGGTGTCCTGAACACACATTCAACAAGGAGTTCCTTGGTAGCAAGACTCAAATCAAATTCTGAAGTCCAAAACATTTTAGAACCTGAGCCAAGTCAATGAATGTCTTGATTTTCAACATGCTTGATGGTATTATGCATGCTCTGACTCCTTCCCCAGCAAGTTTTATTCTCTCAAAAGCCTTCTCCTCTAGTTGAAAGGAGAAAAAGCAGCAATGCTTAATCCTGAAACTCTTCCTTACAGCCAGTGCACAGGAAGTTCCTGTAAAACAATTGAAAGCTGCTTGTGCTGAAGTGTGTTTTATAGAGATCACCACACAAGGGTGTGGAGGAAGATGTGTCAGGCCAGCCAGGCAGGGACTCCACCCAGAGTCCTGCTGACAGGGAGTGATGTAAAAGAGCAGAACGATGCCGTGTAGCCCTGGATAATTGTTGAGGGTGAGGAAACTGCTTTTGAAAGCTGAAGTGAGCCTCCTTGCCTGCTCAATGGAAACAATGTCAATCAAGTTCAGATGAGTCAGGATAATAGTGAAAATGAACAGGTAAATAAGACAGTTTTTCATAAAAGGGCAAGTCAACTCAAATATTTACCTCTGAAAGAATTCAAAATTTTCCATGAAATGTGACTTTCTGCATGGTAAACTTCATATAATTATGCCTAATTTTATCTCAGGCAAAAGAACACAATATTGCCTTGATCCTAATAAAGAACTTCCTCCTACTGTTTTTTTTCCCCCCAATGTTTTTAGCTTAATAAAACTAGTCTGAGAGGTTTCAATAGAGAGGTCTTTTCTGACAATTATACACACATATTACAGGAGACATCTTAAAGTTATCGTTATCATTCATTCACACTGAAAAAAGTCTCTGTATTGCATGTGTGCCACTAAACTCATCACTGCTGCCTTGCCTACACCTTGAGACATTGCTTGGGAGCAACAGCAAATTTAAAGGACTTATCTAAGCAACCTCTTGCTTAAAAGTCAACCTAACATTTTATGTCTAAGTCAGTAAAGCCCAGGAAAAAGTTTTCCTCTCATGTGTATGCTGGTCTGAAGTATTTACAGGCAGAACTGTAAGGGTGGGCCATTTCTATGATTTGAGAGAACTCATCCGTACTGTTCATCCTTCCAGCACTCATCCAAACCCAGCCTAACCTCAGCATGTCCAGGCTGCTGGAGCTTAAATAGTTTCTAGTGTTTCAAGAACTGCAAATTTCCAGTACACAGGAGGGACAAACCTTGGCTGGGCAGCTCCTGTGCAGGTGCCACACTGCCAGACCCTTCCATGGGCAGCCAGGAGTGGCAGAGGTTCCAGGGGCTCTGCTCTCCTCCAGAGCTCCCCTCCACGAGAGGATTGAGACACCAAAGTTGTGAGAGGAGCTTATTCTGACACTGCCTGTTCTTTGGATAAATAGAGGGCTCCAGAGTTGTCAATACAGCACTTTTGCTACCCACTCGATTCAGTGCAAAATAAATGAGGATATTTTCCTCTTGCAGCATGTATTAAATCCCATTAGCATTAATGAGAGTTACACGTGAGTTTGGCAGGGAGCACACGCAAAGTGCAGAGCAGACAGTTTCCAAATTCTCAGCCCTCCCTTATATCTTTCAGCCATCTTTTCTCTGTGAAAGCCTTACCATACAAAGTCCAAAATAAAAAAGGTAAATCAAATTCTCGCACGTACAGAATGTTAAGATGATGGGCTGGAGTTGGGAGGGGGGAATCCCAGGGCCTGATGTGCACATAATTACTGTGCTTGCATTTAGCAAAGTGCTACCCGTTAAACTCCCAGACAGCACTAATATAGTAGGAAAGCTTTGAGTTGGCTGAGCAACTTTTCACAGCACACTGGTAAAATAATAAATTGTGCCATGACCGATAACATTCAATAATTTCTCTGATATATTGCTACAGCCACTTTTTCTACAGTATAAGGCTCATATTTCTCTGTCATATTAGTAATTTCCATATTGCTCTTGGAGTTAGTAGGGAAAAGTACATCACAGGAGTAACAAAAGGAAGCTGACTGTTCTTTAAAATAAAAAAATAGGGAGAAAAAGAAAGAAGGAAATGTCAGGATTTTTTTCTTTTTTAAACTTCCACAATACACCAACCGATGAATACAGGAAAAAAAAATACAGCAACTGCTACAACATTGCTTCATTATAGACCCAGCAGAGTAAGAGTCGTGGATCCATTTTGCCTTCTTCTTGCTTGACAATATCACTAAAGCATTAATGGAATCCTTACGCTCCACTGGTATGGTATGAATTTATCTACAGCATATTCTTTATTGGTTTGAGTACAGATATGTTATTTTCCTGTACAGGGAGGTGGGGAAAAGGGTGTTTTCTGCATCTGTTAAAGAAAATATATTCCTTATCAATGGAAAATGGGTGAGGAAAAAAAAGCAAACTATCATGCAAATTTAAACAGTGTTGATTACTCAGGTTAAGCTATGCAAATTAGTGAGAAATTAATTTGGAACTTAATTATTACACAAAACTTTGTTTACTTGGACTTAAGTTATCCTTCCAGTCTCTCTTAAAAGTGGCAGAATACAATACTTTTGTTGTTATGGCTAGAAAAAGTATCCTTATTTTAAGGGACATTTATCTTTTGAACTAGTTAGTACCATAGGATGTCATTGTCCTCATTTGACGCCAACACTGCAAACATTTTCTGCTTATTATCAACTTAAAGTTTTATTTATTGCCATGTAAAAACATGTGTTGAATAGAGGGTAAGAAAGTTCTTTCCACAAAATTTTTAAGCCTGATTTTTGGCATACAGAAAAATTTCTTTAAAAAATAAAATAACACAGAATAATTATGATCATGCACTGTGTTGCTGAAAAGTTCACGTGAAAGAAAACATTTTTTTGTACCAGATAATTTCTGCTTGCAAGTTTCCACCCACACCTCTGTTCTGGACTTGGCAACCAGATTTCCCAATTATAAATCCCTAAGCCCCTCCACTCATCAGTGCCCTTCGTTTTTCAAGCATAAGGGGTGATGACATTCAGCATCCACTTACGCATCCAAGAAACAGTGTAAACGTTAGTACTTTTTAAGTACTAAACAGGTTTCTGCCCTGATGTTGTACCAGGAGGGACGTAGAGAATGAGGAACAGGAGGTAAAACCCCATCAGTCCTTGCACAGAGCTGGCAGCAACACTGGCTGAAGGAAAAGGGTTGGGGAAGGAAGGAAAGGGGATAAAAGAGGAAGAGAGCAAACAAAGCTTGTAAAATAATTATGTTCATGCTTCAAATGGAGTTAACTAGCAAGTCCTCAGCAGCATAGACAAGATCAACTCCTCCACATTGAGGAGATAAGATGCAGTGATGGAGACTGGAAGAACAATTCCAGACTCTGGTCTATTGTGGAAAAAGACAGATTTTTACAACTAACCCTCTTAGTCACTGTTGTCATCTTACAGGCTCTTTACTGGTTTAACAGATGTGGCAATCTCCCTCCCTGGGGCCCCAGAACAAGCCAAAATCCACAGAGGAATCATGGTTATTTTGGTGCCTAAACTGTGTGCTTCACCTCTGCTCGAGATGCCTCTGCTCTTGGACACTCAGCTCTGGGGAGTCTTTCCACACATCAGGTTAATACTGAGAGGGACAAGAGCTTAAAGAGTTTTTAGTGTTTCAAGAACTGCAAATTTCCAGTATACAGGAGAAATTCAGTGACAGCAAATGTCTTATTTGCTATCAGAGTCACCATCAGTTTTTCAGGTCCGAAGTAATTTACAGAGAAACCTATCTATCTTAGTGCCGAAGGAAATGGCAAGAATCTATGTCAGAGCAGAACTCAAAACACACAGAAACAAGCCAGAGCATGTAAATGATCACTTCAGAGGGCTAAGTCTAGAGGATGAGATCCTTTGGACCCACAAATAAAGCCTCAAAAGTCATTGCAACGACTTGTGAAAACCACAGGCTGAAAAGTCACCAGAGGTTGATTTATTCATCCAAAGGCTTGTCTGTGTAAGATTTAAGACAAGTCTTTGCTGTAACTGCTTTGTACTAACTGGCCTTTCCAAACTGACAGCTGTGTTTGCTCAGAGCCGGGTAAGGAGAGGACGTAAAGGAGGGGCAGGCAGGAGGATGCGCTCTCACACATGAGCACTGCTGGATGACCGGGTAACCCGTTCCCATCTTCCTTACATCCCGCCTCAGGCATTTCTGGGATTGGTGGCACACAGGCGAAGCAACAGAAGTTACGGAGAGCCGCCTGCTGTTTACATCCAGGGATCAACATCCCAGATCCTCCACACCTTCAAAGCAGGTGATAGGATTCCCAGACTCCCAGCACAAACCACGTGCCAGTTTTATCTGACTCGGTATTGCCAAGCAGAGGCAGCTTTCAGGCCAGCTCCTATGACACCATGAAACGTTCCTGCTTGAATGATTCATGAGAGCAGCCATGGTAACAACCACTGCTCGTCTCTGCATTTCCAGATCTCTCTAGGTGACTGCAAGACATGGAGTGAATGGTGACTTCCAGAGAAACAGTTTTCTGGAACAGCTTTTGCCCACAGAGCCATGTCTGGGCTCACGAAACAAGAACCAGCTGGCACAGCAGAATGGGACTGCAGAGATATTATGCCTGGAAACAGCTGCAGAACTTCAGCCTGGTTTAAATATTTCCTTTGATATCAAGGAAAGTCTACTGCTTAGTCTTGAGCTGTAACAACAAGGTATCGGCAGGAGAACTGTATGAGCTGTGAGAAATCCACAATCCTGGCCATCCAATTGCTTGCCATGGCTACCAGCTGCCAATCTCAGTGCCTGGACTGTTAGGGTGGAGATGCCCTCTCGCAGCTCACTGTTCTCCAGGTCTTCCAGGTCTTGCCATTCCTTGGGAGAGCAGTGCTAGTTTACATTTTTGCCCAAGTTTATTTGCAGATCTTGCAGTTTAATAGATGGAGAAAGAATTTCTACAGTGTGCAGCATGATCACCATCTACACACAGTTCATCTATAAAATAAACATTAAAAACAAATTAAAAGATCTAGCTTGTGCTAAGTCACTGGTTTCTGCCCAGAATCTACCAGACTAATAGGGATAACCTCATCATTAGGTAGAGGCATCTTATAAGCCTCTATCAATACACCCCATCTAAATTAAATTCCTACGGGATGACCCGTGCATATTCTTTGAGGAATAAACAATGCTCACTTTGGACATTTCCTTTCTACTGGAGTTTCTGCTGTTTGATGTGTCTTAAATTTGTGACAGAACTTGCCCAGGTTCCTTCTACATAATGAGCCAGAGAAAGGAGAGAAGGGTAGAAATTTAAAAATTCTAGAATTGACGAAAAGTAGGTGTGCTATGCAAAGAGAAAGGGTCGAATTGAACGGAAAGAGGCAGCTTGGCTTAGACTGCTTTAAAAAAAATGATAAAATAACCAGCAGCCAACTGTCATTTCTGGCCCCAGAGTTTTCCTTTCTATGACCAGTCAGGCCAAAAGGCTGAGGAGATTTGCCAAGCTGTGAATCTTTCATGAGCAGTTGGAAGAGAACAGGCACAGTTTTGAGAGCTTCAGAGAGGGCTTCTCCATTTTGCAAATTTCGAGTAACATCTATATTACAGCTGTATTTTGTATCTAAAATTTTAAATCTTGTGCAGGCAAGTTAAAAATTAGCTGTATTGTTAATTCAGGTTTAAAATGAATTTGAAGCATTTTGGGAGTTAATGGTGTTAATAGCTTTGTGTAATGCGTTTCCTATCTATTACTTCAATTCCTGTTTTTAAAATACATTTGCAATGATAAAAATCACCATTCAGATTTATACTGATTAAAGAAAAGCCTGACTGATAACAAACTTGCACAGACAATCCAAATTAATTGTTGGTTTGATTAAAATGCAGCATGTATATGATAACCATGAGCTCTTATGGTCACACTGTGATTCTCAAGCAACACAGATGTGATAAGTGCTCATTTTTAATCTGGTACAGTTTGCAAGTACACCAGCAGCACGTTGGAAGAGAACATATGTTTGAATAGATTAAGGAACCAGCCACTGCCTCAGGATCCCCAATAACAGAGGAGGATGGTGCTCATTGACGGGAACAAGAGAACACTGGGGAAAAAAGATGTTCTAGTACTGTCAGTCTAGTTCTTGCATCTGTCCAAGCAACACTGAAGTCAGTTTAATGTGTGCAGAGACACAGTAATTTAGAGGAAAGAGGAGCAAGAGTTCAAAAACGAGTACGAGATTTTATATCCAACATTTTCAGGAAAAAATACCTGTAAGGTACAAGTCAAGCTCTGCAAACAACTTCTAATGCTAATGCAATGATTCTCTGCAGCCCTCCCTGATGTCAAGCAGAGCTCTCAGGGTCATTTCCATCGCAGCAATGTCTTGGCCAGGCCTTCTGTCTATCAGAAAACTGGTGGCTCTCAGGCCCTGTATCACACAAGGGCTGGCACTGTCACCCTCACAGCCACAGCCCCATCACACCTCGTACAGCGCTCACTGGGGGTGGATGTCCTGTAACAAAATTCCTCCCAATTCATCCAGGGTAGAGAATGGATGATGCGCTACCAGAAGTCACATTTCCATCTTTTCACCTCCACAACACGAGTTTGAGCCCAACACTGCACAGCACTGTATGACCCTGCACAGCCAACACCTTGGCCCTGCCCGTGGCCTTTTTGTACTGATGGGCAGATTCCTCCTATGCTTTCTCCATCTGGACCTTCATATCTCCAGAAAAGAAGAAGTTGGAGAACAGCTACAGTTGGAAACTGAAAAAAGTGGGCATAATACAGATATAAAGCATGAAATAGAAACAGAAATAGCACGTTCACTGGACATGAAAATCCCTAGAGCACAAGTAAAATCTGACTGCGTACCAGAACTGAGAAGTGATATCAATACTTCAGAGCACTAGAGGGCTTACAGGTAAGTACTGCACTTAGAATATTCTGGATAAATGCAGACGTACAGCTGTATGAATAGAATAGTAAATATTCCCATAATTAGAGACTGTATTGTAGTGTATATGCAAAAGAAGACCAAATTAAGGTTCCACTGGCATCTTCAATTCTAGTACCCCCATTATAGATATTAAATTAATCACTGTAATTACTGCAAATATAGCAAGTTATTACAATCCTGTAAATAAAAAATGGACTTTCAATGAAAAGCCTTGAACCATTCATGATTGTCAATAAAACAACCCACAGCTATGCAAGTTCAGAGAAATAAACTGTGGTTTACTTTCTCCAAAGAATTACCCAAAGCACTTTTCTCTTTAAATACATTCTTCTGCATGAGAGCCATCTCAAGGCTGCAACAAGCACTTCCCAAGCTCACGAGAGCACTGGCACCGCTCATAGCACTGGAAGTCACCATGATTATGTTTTCTTTGTGCTGATGGCATTGTCAAGACTCACACATTCAGTGAAACACTGCTTCAGTTTCTCCCTTCAGTTCTCTCAATGATATCTAGCAACCACACTTCATGTCATCAACTCATGTCTAATATGTTTTAGCATTATTTCTTCAGCCATGCCCTGGGCAAAATAATTTCAAAAGTCATCCTTTTCTTCCTTGTTTTCATACAGCCAACATTTTTGACAAACGCGAAATGTAATGTTAATGGCAATCTGTGTAGGGAACTGTGATGTACCTCCAACTTCTTCCTGAAAATCTCAGTTCTGAAAGACAGCCTGATAGACAAAAATAAAGAAACTGTTGCTAAGAGAAATGACTTTTGGGGGCTTTGTGATAAGATTTCTTACGGTATTTGTGCAGTAACACAAAGCCAGTCCAATACCCTTTAATCATTTCATGTAAGAAAACTATAATTTCCTGGAGCATGCACTGTACACATCTGCTTGCTAAGGGATGTGAAGAATAACGCAACCAACAGAAGCGGAACAGAAAATTTTAGAAAGATTTCCCCTGGCCTGATGCTGAAAGCAACACAATATACTTTAGTCCTTATTTACATGTTAAAGCTATTCATCTATGTCTAATAGATAACCTAGTAAATAAACAAACAAATAGACCAACCACACAGTACTTGTCTAAATTGAAGCCAAATAACAGTTAAACCTCATACATGGGCTAAGATCTCAAACTGAAAATCTTTGGTTCAGCCAAATGAAACAAGCACAACATACCCTAAAAAAAACTCTCACAGATCTTGGAACTAGAAAAAGAACACTTCAGAAGCACAGCACAGACCCTTGGCCACTGTTTTATCATCCCACCAGCCACTCCCTTTTATTAATATTCATAGGAGGTATAGAATAGCTTTATTTTCCCTTTGGAAGTAAATAACAGATGAAGAGATAAGAAAGAGCATCTTCTGTTGGTCCTTTTAGGCCCAGTCTACAAAGAAGGATCCTTGTCAGCTGCTCTCCCTCTTTTCTAGTGCAAATCTCTGTGTGTGCTACAGTGCCATCAGAAACAAAAATAGTACAAGAAGTCATCAAACATTTGGCCATGAAGTATTTCAGCATCAAGAGACTGTTGTCTTGCATTTTCAGCTTCTACCCAGAATATTTTTAGCAGCTTTCAGAATAAAAGGAGGACATTGCCAACCCTGCAACAGTTTTAAAAAAACCCCCAAAAAACTAGACAAACAAGAACTGCTTCAGCAGGGTGAAAAGGATATTTTTTAAATTCAGAGGCAGAATTTGAGGTGTGGAGCAATTTCTCTCTCTGCTTCCTGTGTCCATCAGAAGAAACAGGAGCAGCCAAGGTGAATGTGTAGTTGGGAATCCTGTTCACTAATAAATATTACCTAGGTAACAATATTCCTACAATCAAGATTCTTGTTCTCTAGGAACTTTTAATTGATTCCAGTTTTCTAATTAATCTGAAAGATATAACCTAAGGTAGCAAACTGGTAAGAAATGCAGAAATACCCAATTAGGAACAACTCTAACAGGTAAAGATAGGGGTTCAAGCGCATCAAATATGCTAATGCAGTCACTGCATGATGATATGTTCTACTCAAACAACTTGTATAGTACTACCAACAGCCTTTTGGGGTTTGGTTTTTTTTTTTTTTTTTGCTCTTTGGGATGGGGGGCTTTATTGGGGTTTTTTTGTTGTTTTGTTTGGTTTGGGTTTTTTTGAAAAAAGGTGCTGAAAACCAAAACATCAGTGGCTGAAAGAAGCCAAGTTTCTGAGGAGGAAATAAGAAAAAAACCCAGGAAATAAAAAAAGGCACTAAAAAAACAGAAGTTTGGGAACCAAGTAGCTTTGTGATGGTTTTACCTTAAAGATCCAGAGTGGGAGTTACACTTTAGGTCTTAGGTGAAATGAGTTTGACAGATTAGGTCTGGTTACCAGCTGTCAGTGAACTACATCAAAACACGGCACACACATACACAGCTTACTACAAGTAACTGTTCTCTGCTCCAGACGATTTCCCTCTGGAGCCGACATGAAGATAAATGAACTCCTGTCCCCAAGGGACAAGTGTCCCTCAATGAGGCAAAACAATACACGCTCACACACGCCACAGTGCTGCTGCTCTTCCTGACTGTCACAAATAGAACCACAAGTCTGTGTCTCCCAGAAGTCAAATGTGGGCACTACACGAACCAGGACATTACTAGAGTAGGGGTTAGGCAAAGGAGGAAACCCCTAGAAAATCTAAAATCCTAGAAAATTTTTTGTTACTAGGAAAAAAAAAAATCTTCACACTTTTCTCAACCAGGGGGATTCTTCTCTTTTCTGTCTGTTGCCTTTGCCTGTTCTTCAACAAAAGGCAGCATTTCTTGTGAAAGTCTGGCATACAGCACTTTCTGAGAAGATAAATTATCTCATGATCCCTGCTTTTCTTTTTATTGTTTTGCCTCTTTATCTTCCAACCCCTCCCTTTCATCCTACTTCTGCTATTCACCACAATTTTCTGAAATGAAACCAAGCCTTAGCCATCCTACTGATGCTTGTCCTATCACTCACTAGATCACACCAGGATATCCTGCAATTCCCTTCCTTAAAATTGATTCCATTAGGAACAATTCTCTCAGAAGTTTGCTGTTGAGCATGTTTGCTAGCAGGTATTTTGAAAGAGTAACCACTTTAAACACAAAGACATCAGTTCTGTGGTATTTTTCAACTTATCTAAATGACACTGCTTTGCATTCAAAGTGTAATCCATGATCAAAAAGGTCAAAAGCCACAGTAATGAGATTTAAAAAACAGGATTTCTCTCTAAAACAAAGTATCATCTGCACAAAGAGATGAATCTCCCAAGAAATACCTAGGATCGCTGAAATGTTCCCTGAATGCCATTAACATCCAACACCTTCATACTTGCAAATGCCCATTTCTGGATAAAAGCTAGAAAGTTTTATTAAGTTTGAAGGAAACATTGTCAAGAGAAGTACAGCACGTGCTTCATATCCATACTGGCACTTATAGACAGAAATTTGTTAGCAGAGGTTTAGTAACTGGGGCCCTTGCGATAGGGCTCCTCACAATGTTATTTTCATTTCTCCAGCCATGGTATCATGCAGTAAACAGATGATCACACAGATTTGAACCACTGAAGACAAAGAATTTACTCAAATCTGTCTGCAGACCCTGAGAAAGCTCTCCTCAAGTCTTAACCTCTTGCCAACACATAGCAAGATTACAATGACTCTGTGGCCCAGTCCAGGGAAACTTCAGCCCTGCTCTGTAATTTCCTCACACAAGGGTCTCCACAAATTTCCTTTTTTCCCTAAGATTTCTTCAAGCTATAGGCAATTTTCCTTGGTGAAAAAGAGCATCATTATACAAGCCTACCGGTATGGTTCTCGCTAGCAGGGGTGCAGAGTCTACAACTAGTTAGTAGCCTTTTCAGCCTCCTTAAGTACATTTCCCAAATGTAATTGTTTCAGAGATTCCCAACAGGATAACTATGGTTACACAGATTTTGCTAATGAAACCCACAGGTTATGCAAACGAGACCCTCCTTGTAGCTCGGTTCGTTTCTGTTCACCCACAGACTAAAGCAGAGAGCTCTTCCCCCCACCCCGGTGGCTCTGTTCACCCCCAGATCTGAACAAACCACTATGCAAACAGCCCCAGGGCAGCATTTTACCCTTTGCACCAAGAGAGCAAAAAAGGCCAGAGCTTGAAACAGACTGAAAGACGCACGTTACCAACACAGCTAATAATATTTTGATCTAACAAGTCAAAGAACAAGTTTGATAACAAAAGATACATCATTACTTAAGACAACAGAACCTTTTAAAATAGGTTACTCTACAGCACTCTGGCTAAAACGCTTCCTGTTCAGGTAATCAACCAAGTCTTCAGCCTCTTCTGCATCCCTCTTTTTGTGTAATTAGACAAATACTGAGTTGGAATCTTCCTATTAAGAACCATGAGGGTACAAATACTTTTCATTTATACAGGACAGCAACTCCTGTCTCAGAGCAGCTGCTGGTTTTCATCCTCTTTTTAGTTTGATCTACTCTTAGGTCACCTCACCTTTCCTACCTACACATCATGACACCCACTCTGCATTTTCACAATCTTTCATCAAGTAGACTTCAAAAACAGAATCCAGGTGTTTGCACCCAACATTTTCTTTGCCTTTTTACTAGGACAACTCCTGCATAGGTGAAGGTTTAATTTTGACTTTCATCCTCATGCCATAACTCGGGGCAAGTTCATTACTAAAGTTTCGAATTTGGCCTGATAATTTAAACAGGTGTTGGAGGCATAAAGCTGACCTCTAATTAATAATGAAAGCCAGAATTCTGAATGAGAGAAGGACAGCATGAGTTTGGCAGCCCACAATGGATAAAGGCACCAGCAGAGCAAACACACTATGACAGGGTTCAGGATTAGCAATGCGAGTACTTTCTCAGCATTCAGTGACACGGGAGGTTATATTATCCAAAAAAAACCACTATCCCAGACACACAGGTGGTGGTCACTGATATACACAACATATTTTGTCATTCCCAAAGAGGTGGATGCTTATTTACCTAAAGGAAAACTGCTTGAAACACTGTGGTGGTGATGTTCTTTTGTTCTCTTCAGCACCTCTGGAAGGCGGTGGCAGGGCTAACAACTTTGCACCTTCTCACACCATCAGGCCACGTGCTGGATGAGCTGTGTCACATCATCCTGCCAGTCATGGATATACAGATCAGATGCTTACTTCAGCCCAAGTCTGAAGAATCAGCTTGACTGGGACAA
Organism: Mystacornis crossleyi; assembly: GCA_013400655.1. Lineage (NCBI taxonomy): Eukaryota > Metazoa > Chordata > Aves > Passeriformes > Timaliidae > Mystacornis > Mystacornis crossleyi. The sequence continues at coordinate 159,023 of VYZQ01009419.1, forward strand.
AAGGAGGGTGCTAAATGTTGTGCACGCTCACACGTGAATTATTGAGTACCTTCATTCAAAGCAGTCTCTTCAGGCACACAGTTTACAAGGCAAGATACACAGAATCACTGACCTAGAAAGTGGGGCTCGCTCCGTGACAGTCGGTGGCCACAGTTTGAGAAAGAACCTTTGAAAAATTCCATTTGAGGACAACAGGACCTGGCAGCTGTCAGCCCTGGTAGTCAAGTCAGTGGGGAGAAAGGCTTGGCCAGCCATGTCAGACCCTTGCCAAGCTGTATGGGGCTTAGGCTCCAGCCAAACCTTTCAGCACACTGGACATAATTAATGCAGAAAAGGCCTTTTGCCCTGCAGCAGCCCGAGAGGGGCTGATAGGGAAGCATGGATATTGCCCTAATTTTATTCCTGGGTTATTTAGTTCTATGCATTATGAAATTAGGTACTAGCAAGAGGTCAAGACATAAAATTTATTATTTCAGGTTTTGCAGGAACTGTGAAAGAGCCCAAAGCATTTGTTTGTTGATAATAACTAATGTAAAAACATGTACAACCTTCACTGACCCTTTTTTTTCAACAGTACAAACACCATTATTTTCTGGGGACTGACACAAAAGAGTCCATTAACAGAAGATCAGAAATTGGTGTTCCAACAAAAATCCTGCCTTTCGTAGGCATGTCTTCAGGAGCTGTAGGGATATGCATGGTGTGGTAAGATGCTCTGTCAGTGGGCATCCAGGTTTTAGCTTCAACAGCTGGTCAGGAATGCAGGCATCCTATGTAGGTATACGGGTAAAGGTATGGATATCTTCTTCCGTGAATATTTAGAATGGAAGCCTAGCTGAAAAGCTCCCAGTTATTCTCAGAGGAAACCATCCCCTCTCAACTGGCTATGCAGAAAGCTTATCTCCAAGATATCTGCAACCAGATGCTTAGGCCCTGTTTAATCTCCCCTAGACACAGCTGTCTAACAGTGTAATCTATCTCCCTTTGTAGGCAAGGGGGAGTTACACTTCAAGATGCACCTATGTACTCACGCTCTACTCTGCACCAACTCATCTCTTTGAAGACTGTTATAAATGCATATTATATTATTGGCTTTTTGCAAGTATTAAAATGAATGCTGTATGTGTAACGTTAAATATAGCTNCCAAAGAAATTCAGACAATTCACTTAGACACACAAGTCTCGGCCCTGAGATGTCAGGCGGAACTAACGCCATCCTCATCACTTCCTGGGATGAATCTCTGGACTCCCTCTAAACACTTTAGCTTTTCTTGGCTAATGGTAAAGGTATGTTGCAAATAACACAACCAGTTTTTCTCTCTTTCAGAAATTCACTGCCAGTATTCGCCCCCTTCCTGTGCGTGCTCTCCTCAGTCCTCTCTCCAGTGAGAGGCCAGCATTGACTCAGCATCTGCCAAACAGCCCAGATACAGCTTTGCTGTTGTGGTGGAAGATTTGGCCTTTCTCCTGCATTCTTTCTAGGCATCCATGTAAGAGACTTAGAGCAGATGTTGGGGGATTAGATGTACATAATGCCTCCAAAAGGACGGAAGAGAAAGGAATAGATTACTGCCACTAACCACATCACACTAGTGCAGGCCGAAAATATTCACCTCAGCGGACAAAACCAGGAGCAGCAGAGTGTGGGTGATTTGTGGCTGAGCAGCAGCTCAGCATAAGTGATCTAAATCACAATGATTTAGATGTTCTTGATATCTAATCTTATGTTGCACTGAGGACATTACAGTGCAACTCCGAGCATCCAATTCTAATTTAGCTACAGTTGTACACATTAACTTCTCTACAACATTGCTTCTGTTTTCCTGCTGCCAAGACTTGTGTCCCTTCCCAAAACATCATTATGAGGGAATTTTTTTTCCCCTCTTTTTAAATCACAAATCAGACACAACAGTCTGCTGAATCAAGAAACTCTCTTTAAGGAAGAAAATAGATTTTGAGCCTCTAGAGTATTTTGGGGTCACATTTTCTGGCTTTCCTCCACAGCAATGAGGATGACAAATATACATTAAAAAGAAAAAAAAAAAAAAAAGAGCAAGAGAAAGAAAACTAGAGTGGAATCACTTGCCTCCAGCATCTGGCTCTTGAAGAAAAACATAACATGACCACCTTTTTTCATTACCCCACACTCACATGATTCTTACCACCCTCTATTAGATGGAGAGTCTCACTAGAGGATTCACAGAGCTCCCTGTCTGCCAAGCACATTTGGGGCCACATAGTTTTACCCTTTGATTATAAACACTATTTTTATGTAAGGATGTGGACACACTCACCAGGTCATCATTTCTTTTGGGAGGCTCTGAATTGCAAGCTGCAGTCAGCAACAAACTCTGCCTGATGTTCTGCTAGTTAAGTAATGCTTAAATAAGAACGATATCAAAGTGATAAATACAAGCCCTCTTTCCTTTGCTCTTTTCATGGCCTCGGTCTACATTTTATGTCAAAAAGTACTGTGAAGTATTGTAGATAGTGCTGATAATGAAAACTAAAGCTATGGCTGCCTAACATTCTCATTATAACTTCTTATTTTCAGTCATTTATAACTTTGCCAAAAACAATGCCTCAAGCTGGTTTAAAGGAGGAGGGGATCAGTAATTAAGTTAATCTGTTCCTGAGAGCATCAAGGAAAACCAGTCTTTAACATGATATTTAGAGGGGAAAAAAAAAAAAATTCCAGTGATTTCTTTGAAGCATCCATACATTTCACTGCTCCAAAGCTAGCACTCATAAGTTTGTAAAAGCCTGTCCTAAAATAAAGGTTTCATCTTCACAAAATCATAAAGGCAAAAAGCCCCCAAAAAACCAAAACAAAAAACAAAACAAAAAAACCCCCAACAAACAAACAAAAAATGCAAACAACCACAAAAAAATTTTGAAATTATTTACAAGAAGCAAGAGTCACAGCCAATGGGGAACATGCTCTAGGACCATGATCCAGACATCTGTATTTTGTGTTAGCTCGGTTGCGCTGAGCAGGGTCACCCATCCATCCCTAATTCGTCAGCAAAGGGAGCAAACAGCAAACTGGAGGAAGAAGGGGTGGGTTAAACAATGAAGTGCTTGAGGGGCAGTAATATTTTAAAACATGAAACTCTGGAGTCTCTGTTCCTCTTTCCCAGCTGCTCTCTTTGCACACTGGTATGCAAATTTGTGTAAATCCATGCAAATACAGGACCCACTGCGTTCTGTTCTCTGGGTACATCCCAGCACACTGAGCCCTCCCTCCCTGCCAGGGCCAGGCTGCAGCAGCACCTCTCGGCCTTCCTGACCGCAAACTCCACACTCAGGAAGATGGGGAGAAGCTGCAGCACCCTGCCATCGTGGCAGGCTGTGCCAACGTGCCGAGGAAGGGGAGATGCGTGGTAATGCACATGGAATGCACCTTTCCGAGGCTGACTGCTCCCACAGATGCCCTGTCCTTGTGCTGGGGTTTGACTGCCTGCACTGGGGTATCGGTTCCCCGCAGCCAGGGAATGTTTATAGTTTCTATAGTGAGGAACTGTACCCTTTTTCAGAGATAATAGAGATTTTTCAGGCTAGCTGAGGTGGTGGAGGTTGTTTTGGGGTGTTGCACCCCTCACCTCTGGACCTGTGTCAAGGTGGCTGCAGGCAGCCCTTGTCCAGCCACCTCTCCGACTGCCTTTGGCACATCCTCACACTCAGCTGTGCTGAGCCTGGGCAGTCTCAGCCACCCAGTGCACAAACCAGCCCTGCAAAACACCAGAAAACCAAAGCTGCTTCTCCTCCTCCTGTCCCAAAACACAGTCACCTTCCCCTCAGTGAATGCTGTTCACACAGATAACGTGGATCCCACACACTGACGTACCTCCTCCACAAGCCAGCTGCTTGCCCCTGACACTCCGTGACAAAACACACCTCCTACCACAGACTCTTCACCTCACCACTGCAACAGCAGCTCCGCATTTACATTCTCCTCATTTCCAAATTCACAGCAAGGAAAACAACCTCCAAATCGCACAGACTGGGCTTGAACAGAGTTTAAGTTAATTAAAGGGTAGCTCCAGCTACTCACCCACGCCTTCCAATCCAAGGGCCTCAGATGAGGTGCTCCATGAGCATCCCTCTCCTCTGCTGAAGGAGAGATAGAAAGGGTCTGATAATAGCAACTTGGATTTACTTTACCCCCATGGTCTTGCAGGGGACTTGAACCCAAAAGTTCCTTTTCTGCTCAGGAGCTCAGCTCCCTATCAGTAGAGATATCAATGCTGACCATAACTGGGCTCTCCTATCTCAGCCCAGAGCTGAACCCTTCCATATTATCCTCTACTTCTATCTTCAGGGAATCTGTCTCACCCCCACAGCTTATTTCACTCTTCTCTCATCACCAACCTCACCCCCACAGCTGATTCCACTTTCATCTGAGCTCCCAGGTGACTCCCTTGAGAAGGTTTCAGCACGTTTTCGGGTTCAGGAAGTTCATGTTGATGTCCTCTACATCTATATCT
>VYZQ01009420.1:27429-48498 GCA_013400655.1 Mystacornis crossleyi
ACCACAGATTGTTTAGCACTGGCAGAACTGTATAATCATAGTGTCACTAGACTTCATGGAAGTTTTCTCAAGAAATACATTTGTTTTAGCTGTCTTTTGACAATATGTTTAGAATTGTTGTTCAAAACATATGCCTTTCTTTATCTGCTGTATATTCTATTGGTGAACACACATGACTGTGTATGCCCGTCAGTAATAAAATTTCTGTATCTGGAGTGGACAGTTCATTCTAACTATGTCAGTTTTTTTCTCTACCTTTAAATATAAAATGTATTTTACAAATTTTTTTAAAAATGTGAAAACTCTGCTTTCCAGGAAAAGAACTTCTCAAACCATTAAATAATTAAATTCCTTGGACCATCAGGTAGTGTTTGCTTGGTTGCTCTGAAATGAGGAACTGAACAAAATTTTCATAGCCAAATCTAGAAGCCATTGCTATCTAGGCAACATTAACAAGTTCTTGACATATGCCCAATTTCCTTACCAGTGGAGAAAGAGTGTTTAAAGAAGGATAGATCACCTGAAAGAGGGGGATATATAAAAGTATCCACAAGGAAGAAATAAATAGAAAANTTCTATTTCTCTTGTTTTGGTTGTATCACATATCTTTATTTCTTCAAATGGTGAAACTATGTTAATTTATCCATTGTTTATTAATTTGGAAAATCCATCAATTTTGTTCCCTTACTGTCCAAGGGACTCCATTGAAATCAGAGGTGGTTAAATCTTCATTACTTACAATTTCTAAATAGTTAAATAGTTTGAACTTTTCGAGAACTTAGATTCACCTGTATTTTCCCCCTTACTCCACAGAAGCCAGACCTCCAATAACATTCCTAGTCCTTTCAACTTTACAAGCTAATGTATTTCTGAGATTTCACCAGCCTTGGTCCTACTAATTGCTCTGAGCAAACACTGCTTGTTCCATACTGTTCATGACACTTTCAATGCTATGTGAGATCAACACTTCTTAGCCTTTGCAAGATTTGTTTTTGTACCTCTCTACTTTACTGAAGCATGACATTGTTGAAGGGAAAGCCCTGACAAAGACTTTTTACAGCTATTGTGCTCTTCTGTAGTCAGGCCTTGTAGGAAACCTTCTTTTTTGTCATTTCTTTTTCTCTCTACCTTGATCAGTTTATACCACAGCTATCTCCCAGGTTTTAGAACTTATGTTTAAGGAAACCAAGTTGTATATTTGCATTTATAACCTTCATTGCAACAGATATGTCCATTCTGTAAATTTATAAAGAATATGGAATAAATTAAAAATCTGATTTCCTTAAAAAATGAACTGAAGGAAATAGTTCTTAATGTTTAATGCTTTCTAGCAAGTTATGCTTTATGCTCACACAGTGCACTGTGTGAGGTCCAGCCCAGCAAAGTTAGTGGAGCATTGTAGCAAAGCTTGTCCTTTCTTAAAACCCTGCACAGTCTTACATTGGTCATAAACTCCTTCAGTAGTGCCATGACAGAGCAACACACCTCAATTCACCTTTTGCCTGGGAGTATAAAAGGATAAGCAAAAGCCAGTGTATCAGTGTGCAGCAACTGATGTTGGCTGAAGATTTCTCCAGGCTGTGGTAATTGCTTGCTGTTTTCTTGGCTGCAGACCAGCTGATGCTCCTTCCAGGCCCCTGTACTGAAGGCAAGCAATGATGTACATTTTATCATTGTTTGTTATGCTGTTCAGGCCAGTAGAATGATCACAGCAAAAATTCTCCTTTATGAACTTTTTCTCCCTGGCTTCTGTACCAGCTCATCTCAGTAATATTCTTTTTTCTACAAAAGGACTTGTCTGCAAGATAATTTGAAAGCAAAACAAGCACGTACGTCGAGGACACCTTGTCAACACTATTTTGAGAGTGTTCAGAAAGCCCAAAGTTTTGTGCGACTCTAATGACCAGGGATCAAACCTGCCTATGACTAGGTTAGAGCCTTTGAGCAGGTGTGAGCAGGTTTAGACAGGGCAGTACTATAAAATCTTGCAGCTCTGTTATGTTTAGCCTCACATGCCCACATGAGCCCTGTCTCAGCCCCTGTAAGCCAATAACCTGCTTGTTCCTCCTATGAAGTGGGATATTTGCCTCTCCACTCCAAGCAGTACTGGCTTGAATGGGCCTACCATTGGATATTAGAAATTCAGTCTTCCCAGCAGCCCTCCAAGAAATGATCAGAAACCTGCCTGAGCTTTTACTGCAGCCATAACGTTTTGGATTCTTGATATTTCCAATCACCTCTAAATACAATTTCCAGGCAGCAGTAAACACAAGCAAATTTAATTTGTTTGTAATTAAGAAATGCCTACTGTTTTATGGGGACACAGGTAAATGTGCATATCCAGGTGCTCATCATCAATGGGAATGCAGGGAAAAACATGCCTTAATGCCTCGTTTGGTAATGACAGTATCACTGGTGTTCACAGGAACCAGCTATCTGTGCAGGTCACTAACCCCCATCTCAGCCATGGTCACCGTACGGGTGATAATTCTGATACACACAGCCCTGCAATCCTGTCCTGTTCCTGGTTTTTTATGTGTATATCACTTCTCTAATCTTTTTAATTTCTTTTTTCATTTTCTTCTTTTTGATCTCAACTTGCATAGCAGAGGTTTAATATGACTAAACTATTCAGCTCACAATCTTTCACCCCAAAACATATTTTACTTTTTTGCTCTGCTTTCTGATCAGGCTAATGCTGCCAGGATGTTCTCTAAGGAGAATCCACCATTTGCTCTTTGCACCATTCCCATGGGTGCTCCCTATTGGACTTCTTCAGCAACAAGGAGAAATAATATTTGTCTTTAATGGGCAATCCCTGGTCCACAACCACTGGAAGTACAGCCTAATACATTTTGACACACTCTGAAAAATACAGGCTCTAAGCACTTTTGTCTCGCTGTTTTAGGACTAGCCATGCTGGAGGTCTGTACTCTCTCTCCAGCTGTGAGGGAAGTGAACATGCATAACTTTTCTGTAGTACAGGTCAGCAATGAGCACACCATTCTCAGTCCTCTTCATTCATTCAAGAAAGGTTAGTGCAAATTAGAAAGAAAGGACTGAAACTTGGATTTAAAAAATATTGTAGACTTTGTAAGCAAATGAAAATAACGTATACAGGGAAATGCTAATGTCTCACTGTTTTAACATCAATCTACCACGTTTATGATCCTTTAGGAGCTTATAAATATGATGGTGGCATTTGAAGATTCATGAAGGAAAGAGCTCTACAAAAATCATTTGTAAGTTGAGGTGAGGGGAAAAGATCCTACATAAAAGTTTGCTTTAGATGAATTTCCGGATATTTATGTTTCTAAAACACTGCATTTTGTGACTCTGTTTGGAAAGACGAGAAAAATATGTGATCTTTATTTCCTGAGTATTGCACATTACACATAGATTATGCTTCATCTCAAGTGCAATCATTTCTTGTTACAGACATAATTAGAAATAATGTAGAAAATAAAGATATATAAGCACACATTTAGAACATTTTTACTGATAGTAGATCTTTCATTTGAAAGATCTATAAGATCATATTTTATCTGTGTATATACATAATGCTAGACTAAAAGTTGAGGGATTCTTAGTTTCATTATAGATAATTCATTATAAGGTATAGTCAAAAATATATGTAAGCTCTCTTTTCATATTTTTTACTGACTCTCTACTGATTTTCCACTGTGAATCAGTCTGACACATATAACTTCTAATAATTATGTTACGCTGCAGCTGTGAAGTGAGTATCACAACCTCTTAGTGAAACTGGCCCAGTTTCACATTGCATCTAAAAAATAAATAGCAGGTCAAAAAGTGGCATACCACAGATGTCTGAAAGAAGTTGTTCTAGACAGAAAATTTGTAACTGCTAAATGCATAATCAGTGATGTAGAGTTAGCTATTGCTCTTTATAGGTTTGTGATAATTCACTGATAATTTAATCTTGCAAAATCTTGGCTTTGATTTTTGTGAAAATCAAGCAGATAAATTTTGCCAAATCCCATCTTATTTCTGGTGATTCACTCTGGGTGAATTTCTAGTGAATCTCCTACAGCTCTGTATGCTTCTCATTAAACAACCCTCACTTCCAATTGGGAAATGATGGATTTTGTAGCAGAAATCAGTACAGAAAATGGGAATGAGTGTTTTGCAACATCTAACATGCAGGCCCAATTCACACTCTGTCGTGAAGAAGCATTGGGGAAGGTGGGAGGTGGGGGAGAGAAACTGCTGTAAAATATTGGAAGCATTAGTAAAAATTGCAAAAGTACAATCTTGCCGTACCAAGAAATTTACTATATTGGTAAAAGCTAGAATGGGGCAACAGCAGAATAGGACCTATATTTTAACCAGGTAGCAAAGGTGGTATGTGGCAGGAGCAGAGAGTGTTTTTTCTAATGCAGAAGATTTTATTCAGTGCTGTGTAAAGCCTTAAAAAGGTTTTTGTAGAAAAACAGAGCCAAGGGCATGAAAGCAAATGGAAATAATAAAATATAGTGCAGTTTTACTAGAGGTAGATTGTGTGAGACTAATTTAATTTCTTTTTTTTTTATATATAAGATAACTGATTTGACAAGGTTAATACAGTGGACCTAATCTGTCTTATACAAAGTGTTTCCTACAGTGTCCTACAGTAAATCCACATAAGATGGAGATGATGGCTATTAAGATGGGAATGATGAGGGGTGAAGAAACTAAAAAGGAAACTGCAACAGCATATACTTAAGGGTGAATTATCTTCCTCATGGCTTGGCATTTTCTTTAAAATATTCTGAATATTCTGCTTTCTAAGTTTACTTCGGACTAAATAGATTTCAAATACATGTGGATGAATCACATACAGATATGTGATACATCCTGACTGTCACATTACTGGCAGCAAAATAAAGGAATGTAGCATCTCTAAAAGGGACAGGACTCGGAGTGCAGGAGCTGGGGGCAGGGAATAAGAAACCTTGTTTGCATGATGGCCTTCCTCTCCAAATACGGCAGTCCTTTCCAGAGGATGGGAAATGACCACAGGTCTGTCCAGGGGGTATTCCAGAGAAGGGCAGCAAGGTTGTGTAAGGGGCTAGAGCACAAGTCTTACGAGGATCAGCTGCGGGAGCTGGAATTGCTTGGCCTGGAGAAAATGAGGCTCGGGGGGGACCTTATCACTCTCTACAACTTCTTGAAAGGAGGGTGTAGCCAGAGGGTGGCGGTTGATCTCTTCTCCCAGGTAACCAGCGCCAGGATGAGAGGAAATGGCCCCAAGCTGCACTGGAGGACGTTTACATTGGATATTAAGAAAATTTTCTCACTAAAAGGGTTGTAAAGCATTGGTACAGACAGCCCAGAAAAGTGATAGCGTCACCTGGTAGTGTTCAAAATATGTGTACATATAGCACTTGAGGACCTGGTTTAAAGGTGAACATGTTGGTTGTATATGGTTGACAGCTGGACTTGATGATCCAAAAGGTCTTTTCCAGCCTTAATGATTTTATGATTCCATCATTCCCGTTCCCTTGTTCACCCATGTCCCTTCATCTAACGAGCACCTCACAACACATTTGTGTCCCCCTCCTAAACCCAGAAGGAGTAGTTAAGTTAAAGGGGTTTCTGCATACTTACTCTTGACTGGACTGCACTCACACATAAAAAACACTAAAACCCTAAGTCATTGCTTTCATATATGAGTGAGTTTAATTTCTTCATCTATAAAAGCAGTATTTTGCAGATGCTTCTCACACCCAGATTTACAGGAGTATTGGCCATGCCTGCATTCTTGGCCCCACTGGTGGGGTGGACCTGGCACAAGGTTGCATCTCCCTTGCTCAGGTAGCAAAGGACCAGCACTTTTACCAGCCTCTCTGCTCTACCTCTCATACAGAAATCAACAAATGTTTGACTTAGAAAGCAAAAAACTGCCTACAAATTACAGGGTGAAAGGTGTAGGCATGTGGTAACTAAGAGCTACTATTACTGATGAAAATACCATTTGAGAAGTATAGGATGACCTTGTAGACAAGGAATAAAAAAGGATCAAAAGTTCAGAACACAAAATGCAAACTCATATACTTGAGTGCTAATAACAAGATTTTTCAATGAACTCCTGATCAATTGCAGTAATGATGAACTATAAGCATACTGGTCATGGGATGACTGAGAGCTATTGTGTTCATTCAGTTGTGAAAAAAAATTAGTGCAGGAGGTAATGTGGGTAAAGTGTTATAAACAGACACTGCTACATACCACTACTAGTCTGCAAAATAAATTCTCTTTGTACTATTGTTTATGGTTCTGATCACTCATATTCAAAGGATTTAAACAGAAACACAAAGGTCTAAAGTCATAGGAAAGATTTGAGTCTGTTGAGGATGGGAAAATAAAAACATTGTTATACCTAACCTACGAAACTAGATACTAGAGGTGAGGAAACACATGCATTCTGTATTTTTGAAAGGTCCAACTGTTTCAATGAAAAGATAGTTCAAGTGTAAGGTAAACACTTATGTATTTGCCATAACTCTATTTAAGTTAGAAGTGAAAATACTGCTAATGGTCAGGTGGTTATTTTCCTTTCCCACAGGAAATTTGAACCATAATAGTTTAAAGACAGACTTTGAAAGTTGCATGGAAATGAGTCTATTCCACAAAAACAGTGAACTTTCCATTGTCTTGCGGTACAGTTTAAAAATCACACTCTTTACCTAAGTGCCTAAAACAACTTTAGTTGCTCTATGTCATTGATATAATAGGCATATGACTGACATATGTAACACAGAAGATACTCAGGCTTTCTATGTTGCAACTGGAAGTCCCAAGGGTACTAGAGGGCAGTTAAATCCCTCTGAGGACATTTTGACACTTACTTTCCACTAGGTGGACTGGTTTGCTGGTATCCATAAAGAATTTTGAAATAGAACTTCATCACAGATTATTGTCTTTGAGATGAATTTATAGCATTTTTTTGGTTCTCAGTGGCAGCACAAAAGAAACAAAGGAATTATTTTCTTATAATTTTCTCTTTTTCTATCTCTCTCCTCCCTACCTAGGTGACATTTGCCAATGCAAAGCTTTTTTTTTTTCCAGAAGGATAGGTTTTTTCTCTTTTGCATCACAAATTGATCTTGGTCAGAGACAGTGTATTAGTATTCTGAAGGGTGCTAGAAATCACTCAGGATTCGAGCAAGACTTCAAGACAAGAAGGAATATTTTCTCATTAGAAGTGGCTTGGACTTTGGAGATTTCTCCAGCTTTCTTTGAAACACAATGCTTCACCTACTTTCTCGCTTACATGGGAATTTTATCTGGTGATCTCTTGGTTATTCTGTGGACCTAAGAAAATGGTATATTCTCATTTCCTTCACCAGACACTCTGGCCATTCTTAGTGTTGCTCTATTATAAGGCTTTTCTTCGTCTGTTTTTGCGGATGACCTAAATGGGGTATTAAAAAAAACCTTTGCATGTGGGGACCAAGCAAGATGTTCACACTTAGGGCATTTCAGGAGGGTGGCTGCAGACCTCTGAGATCAATGGCTATGTGAGTCCAGCTGCCCAAAGCATTTCATAAGGCACATCCAGCACTATATTTCCGTGACCTGCACCTGGTTGCACCCTAGAAAAGTGAAGTCAATGCAAAACTTGACAAAATAGTTTGACAAATGGCAGTTTCCCACAAGAAATATAGCCTGAATTTAAATCAGATTCATGTTCTTTGTGATCCAAGTCCAAATTCCTCATAACTTTTATTACTTGGCAGGAATGTCCATGGCGATTTTTGTTTATTTGTTACCTCTGATGTTGAGACTTTTAGTGTTGAAAACAACTACACAGCATTCAAATCAGTCCCTAAGCATGAATGCATGCCATTTATGAGTATAGCTTGACATTTACAGGGTCTAAATGTCCATCTTTCTGCATGACGCTCTCAGCACTGACATCAAAGCCTTCTCTTCTTTTCTTTGACCTCGTTGGCAGATGTCTGTATCTGTGTCTTATAATCATAAAACTAGACATAGACTCTGGTACTCCCTGTCAGTGTCAGTCTCTTGGTTTCATAAAATGTTTCATTCATTTAAGCCTGCCTGAAGTCAATATGCTAGGGAAATTTGTCAGAAGCATATATAATACGTTCAAAGCTTGGGCCCAGAAAGGTTTAGGCCTGGGAAATTTGTGGAGGAAAAGATACGATACTGTACTGCCCAGAGACTGAAACTTCTGAGACCTTGATTTACTAAAGTGTCTTCTGCCCCTTTACATTATTTATGCCCAGTTTTCCACATCCAGGTTTGTGAAGTGCAACTGCAATGGACGTGTTTTTGCAACTTGTTCTTTCCTGTCCCTCTGTCCCTGTCTTAGTGCCTGGTTTGGAAATAGAAAGGGTTGTCTCCCACATTCCAGGCAGCTGTTTCCTACATACCTGTTCCATGATAGAAACACATTTGATCGTAGCTACATAAATAGTCTGGTCATATCCAAGATGCAGCAGTCTAAACCACAGCATCATGACTCATTGATATAATGCTTCATTTGGAGGACATGAATGCAGTTTCTGAACAAAAACTAACAATCACAACATCTTTAATGAAAGATGTAGTTACACATTTCATCATAAATGCAGATCTGTATTTAGAGCCCTATATTCCATCATATTATATTTTGGATTCACTTTCATAGAAATAAAAAATGAAATATATCACCGTGATCACCTCCAAGCTGATCCTAAAACTGATACAGTTTAGTTTTGCTAGTAGAGTTTGATGTCTCGCTCTAATGCTGAAAGAGCTAACATGGGACGATTTGTAACTGTGAAAAATAGAATCACCAAATATGACAAAACAAAGCTGGGTTTACATAAGGTCAGTTGGGGAAAAAATCAAAGGAAAAATTTTATTATATTGGGGTTTATTTCTTTGATACAAATTATTGTTATTCAATAATCCTAAATTTGTCAAAGCACCAAAGACAGGAAATTTATAAATGCACAACATTATCTATAAGACAATTACCTGGATTTTTTACACTGGAAAGCATACTTGGAGATTTGTTTATTTCTGAAAATAGACTTCTTATGATTCTAGTTTGCCCACAGTGTAAGAAATTATACTGGAATAGTCACCTTTCTGTATGTCTGCTTAGAGAAAAATTGAAAAGGCTCATAAAACAATGGAATATACCAAACTATCTTTTTTTTTTTAAATGTACAGTTCTCATTCAATCAGAAATTGAACACTATTCTATTAGTCAGTAGTATTCATTCCATCCCTTTTCATACCATCATGTACATGCTGTGGTTTACAAACATTTCTGATATCAAGTGAAGTCGAATTATGCCACAAGTAAAAATAATTTATGTATAATAAAATGGCCACTTCTTATTTTTCTCAATAATCCACTTAATAATGGGTAAAGAAAATTATGGGCATGGAAGCTAGATGTCAGGTAAAGAAAGCATTTTATTGATATCTCATCTATTACACTGGTTTCTTCTCAATGACAGAAAAAAATCATGCAAGAAATTATGTATGATGATTAGTTATGCAGCACAAAAGAAACAGTTTAATTTTGACTAGTAACAATGTCACTAGAAAATGAGCAAAACATTAATGAGCAATGACTTTTTCAAATATGTCAGATGGGAAAAAAGTGTGGTTTTGACTCTGCTTGCAAATATAAAGAGTCATGGAAAAGCTGTATCTTTCAGTATGACCCACTCTAATGCTTCTGATTTATATCACTGTTGTTGTAGCCTTAACCTCATTCTGTTATATATTAAACTGGTTTGTACCATTTGAAAAAGCCTGCTATGTTCACAGAAACTGATCACTGAAAGCAACTATAAGCCCATTCCAATATGTGTTTCCTAAACCTATTAATTTGCTAAGTAGGTTTGGAAGATTTCCTAATTACTACTTAGTGTTTTGCAACACTCATTAAAACCTCCTACTACATATGTAGAGCTCATGACTGGACAAAGATATAAAGTGAATGTGTGTATATATATTTTTTCCACCGACCTTTCTGTATGACAGTTGATATCTGTCAATCTTTTTTTTTAGCTTTACAACAATTTTAGCTTCCTGTGGTCTCTTTCTTTGTACTAAGCATGCATTTATTATGATATCAAGCATTGGTCTTCTTAGGTTGTTTTATTGAGACCTCAGACTATTATTCATCAGTATTATTTAGATATATTTGCCAGCTTGCAGAGATACAGAGCTGTATTTTTAAAGCACTTGTGTTAGCATACATGTGCATGAGCCAAAGACTCACTTGGCCAACTGGGAAATGCCAGAGAAGCAAGAATAAAACAGAACTAAAAGGAGAACTAAAACTAACAAAATTCATCTCAAACATAGACTAATTTTTGTAAACACACGCTATCTTATTCCATGTTAAAGGTTTAGGGTGAATTTTTTTGCTACTGTAATGTTTTGAAAGATCTCATACATGTTAGAAAAGGAATGTGGGATTCAGAGCTGACAATTAACTGAGAAGATAAAGAAGTGGAAAACTCCTGTTACATTATAGCTAAGTTTCCAATAAACTTCAACCTCTAAATTTATCAAGGGCTAGGGTATTAATTCAGCAGGGGAAGAACTGCAATATAAGAGAAGGGGAATGTTACATGGGAAGATTATTTGGTTGGGTTTATTTAGACTCAAATCTGAGGTGTTATATGGCTCTTCTTTCTGCATTTAGAAGATAGTACTGAGAGCAGGGTTAAGGGTTAAAATACAGTAATGATTTTACAGCCTGTGTATGGGTACGCATCAATCCCAGCAGAAACTGGAGCACTACAACTCTGAAAATTTCACCAAATATCAAAGGTACATCCGGGATGTCAAAGCAGTTGCATTCTCATGAACATCTGCCTTCTCTTACACAGCTTCATCTAAATGGATCCCAATACACTGCTGTTTAACCCCAATGAAGATCTCCTGCTTTCCAGCTTTTCTAGATACTGCCCTTTCCATGGAGGTCAGGAAGAAGATATTTACAGGTCTCTGTAAGACAGTACTCCACCACATTAATGAAGCAAACTTTCATTGCTTTAAATTTTAGTATAATGAGTGAATAGAGTTAGGCTAAGCTACACAAGTTGCACTTCTAGAGTAGACTTTGAATAAATATTCTGGCAAGCATAAGAAAGAGATGACTATTTTTCCTAACACATACACACACACACTTCCCCTTCAATTCAGCAAGAGTACCATGAGTGCTACAGAATACAGGACTTCACCTTTAAACACTTAACACATGTAAGCACCTGTATGCATAGATACAATCAAGTTTATTTGTCCTCAGCTTTGACATTTCCACAGCTTTGTAAGCAGTGTAATAGTTACAGTTCAAGAGAGGGAAAAGCAGTAAAAAATCCTCCTTCGTGAACTTCCTCCTAAGGTCTAATCTGAGATTTATAAGTGTGTTTCCTAGTAGAAGGAAAAACATAGGAAAGTAGCTCTTTTTCTGAAAACACAGGAAAATAGCTCTTGTGAGAGTTGTGGCAGTGATTCTGAGATGAAAAAAATTTGATCAAGTTTTGCTTGTTTTTTAACAGGTGTTGCTTCTGTACACTAAAATACAAAGACCGTTTAAGTATATTAACCATTAAGAAATTTTTCACTTTTTGACGAAAAAGAAACAGGAAAGAGGAAAGAGGGAAGAGGAAAGAACATCATTGATTTTGGGGGGAAAAAAAAGTATAATAGACATTTTAGGTGGATTATTTGTATCATTAAGGAAAACTTTTGTGCACTTTTCAATGAGCAACCATAAAGCAAGAATGAAACTTGATGGTGAAAGAGCATTTGTTTAGCAGTAATGCAGGTGTACATTCACAGAGAAATAGTTAGTCTATAGTTGTGCTTATCACAGTTTCCCGAGCGGAGCGGAGAAAGAGAGATGTAGCAGGCAGGAATTGTGCAGCATGATTGATTTATTTCTGTCATGGGTTAGCACCCTTCCTGCTTTTCAGTTTGTTTTTTTTTCTTTTGGCTCTGTTTCTTCAGGGAAGTGATGTTGCTGCAACAGGTGCTGTAACTTCCTCCAGAATTTGACAGAACCAATCAATTAACTAATTTGAATATAGACAGCTCTATTGAGCCACTGAGAGAAGGGTTACACCTCTGTAAAATGCAGCATTTAAAGAGGGACAAGGTGGGAATCACTCTCTTGCTGTTCCGGTGTTGGCAGAGGTAACTGAGGGCCCGCTCAGCCCCGGGCGGGGGCTGGGCCAGCCCATCAGGGCCCTGCTGGGCCCTGCCTGCACGAACCTGTGCGGCCTGACAGGAGATCAGGTTGGGCCATGGTCCAGCTCTGCCACGGGGCCATGGCCTTTCTCCCCTCAGTCCTGGCGGCCTAGGCCCCGGCTGCTGGGCCCCAGGGGTGGGAAGCTGGGCCACAGCCCCAAACTGCCATTTAGCAATGGGGGGCAAGATGCCCCCCCTTCACTCCGAAAGCCAGCTCCGGCTGCAAGTGGCTGCAAGTAGCTGCATAGCCAAAGCTGCCACTCCACGAAAGATAAGGTCCAGTTTACAAGGTCCCAGCACGGGAAGATTAACCCCTTCAGCGTAGTAAGTTTTTCCTCTGAGAGATGAACCCTGCAAATACCAATCCTTTCCCAGGAAAGGCAAAGACACAGAAGAAAGGGCTGAAGCCTAGAGAGAGGAGATAGAGGAGATGCTAGAAAGCTGAAATTCTTTTGTAAAGCTATGGTGATGGACTAAGATATATTAGAGACTCCTTTCTAACTTCATTAAAAGCTTGGGGGGGAAAGAGCTTTCTAACTGCCTGTGTAACAATGGATAGATGAGTTGAACCAGAAAACCCCTGTTTCATGTGGATAGATGAGGTGAATAAGAATACCTCTGTTCCACGAGCAACAATGGATAGATGAGGTGCAGAAGGAAACCTCTGTTCCTAGAGATGAAGATGATTTTTGTTCTTTTTCCTCTCTCTTCTTCTTTCCTGGACTGCTTCACACTGAGATGGAGGCCTGGATGAGTGCCCACCTCGGCCCTGCTCTGATGAGAGGAGCTATCTACAGAAGGACTTTAGATTTTTTTTCCCCACGTTTTCTCTCTATAGCGAGGGGGGTTTCTCCCAGAGATAGATGAAGAGAACTTTTGTTTTTTTGGAATTGCTCATCCTTAAACTTGTACCCCAGTAGCTAAAAGTGAACCCTCGAATACACTTGCGGAAAAGCTGTAATCGAGGAAAGGAACTCTCACATGCCAACAGAAACCCATCCCAGGCGGTTGTTGTGCTGTGACATGGATGCCATGAGAAGATTGTTCTTGTGTAAAAGTTCCATAGCATAAGCAAAAGAGACTTCTCTCCCTAAATGGCCTGATGAAATATTGTTAGAGAGTGGCAAACTGACTGAAATTATTCTAAGGTTGTGTCTTTATATTATAGGTGGATGGGGGAGGTGCTGGAGAAAAAGTTACTTTGCTTTAATTCCTTTTTATTTCATTTTACTTTTAGTTGTAGCAATAAACTTCTTTATATTCTTTAAAGTTTGGTGCCTGTTTTGTATTCCTCCCTGTTCTTATCTCATAGAAGGGGAAAATGCGAACAAAACCAGTACAATTTCATTATTTAACAGCTCTTTTATAGGATAATTTTCTCATAGTTTAATTGGTCAATTTCCTAACCCTCTGGGGTGATTGGTTGATCAAACTATATTCAAAATATTTTTCTCTGCTTGTACTAAAACAATTCTTAGCAAGGTTACAGATGTCCATAGTTTATAAAATTCTACTGATGTCTTTTGTGAGAGACTTTGCTCTCTCACAGGACTAGAGAGAAGCAAGAAAAGTTCTTGCTTGCAGATTTTCTGTATCCATATTATTCCACATGATGCTATAGACAGAAGCATTTGAAGTCCATTTAAATGTCATACAAAACATTTGAAAACTGATTTTTTATGATAGCTGAAAAAAAAAATTTACACTGCTCTCAGATTTGTAATGTATTTTTGTTCCTTTTTTCCTTCATAATAAGTTCAATTACTTCCCGGAGAGAACTGATAAAGGTGCCAGGTGCTTCTCTACATTTTTCAGCCAACATTCAGTATTCAAGACATGACATGAATGGACCAGCTCTCCAGTATTATGAATGGTAATATAATCTCCATCCTCAATCTACCATGAGCCCATAAACGAAGGCTGCCAATTATCTTGAACTGCACTAAACTATGCATAATTCTCTTGCAGAGATTACCTTTTCAGTGATCTCATTTCTATTCCACAAACCTCAGCTTTTATTGAATCAGCTGCTTTGACATCCTTGTTTCTTAACTAGAGAGGAACAAACCTG
The DNA here is from genome assembly GCA_013400655.1 of Mystacornis crossleyi. Lineage (NCBI taxonomy): Eukaryota > Metazoa > Chordata > Aves > Passeriformes > Timaliidae > Mystacornis > Mystacornis crossleyi. The sequence continues at coordinate 41,735 of VYZQ01009420.1, forward strand.
ATGGATGGACCAGTTGGTGGATAAGCAATTAGCTCAGTGGCAGCACTCAAAGTCTTGCAGTCAATGGCTCAATGTCCAACTGGAGATCAGTGATGAGCAGTGTTCCTCAGGGGTTGGTACTGGAACATCTTTGTTAGCAACAGGGACAGTGGGACTCAGTGCATTCTCAGCAAGTCTGCCAACGACACAAACTGTGTGGCACCATCAACATGCTGTAGGGAAGGGATGCTGGAGATGTTCACAGGACAGTGTAATCCTCATGAAATCCAACAGGTGCAAAGACCTGCATCTGGATCGGGGAAATTCCAGGTACAAGTTCAGGCTGGGCTGAAGATAGATCAAGAGCAACTCAAGAGCCAAAAAGGAATTGTGGGTGTTGGTGGATGAGAAGTTTCAACACGACCCAGCAATGTATGCTGGAAGTCCAGAAAAACATCTGTATCTTGGGCTGCAGCAGAAGAATTGTGGCTAGCAGGGTGAGAGGGGGTATTTTCCCCCTCTATGTCACTTTCAAGAGAACCTACCTGGAGTGATGCATCCAGCTCTGGGGCTCCCCACATAAGAAGGACATGAAACTGTTGGAACAAGTCCAGAGGAGGGCCATGAAGATGATCGCAAGGCTGGAACACCTCTTCTCTTGAATACAGGCTGAGAAAATTGGGGTTGCTCAGCAACAAGAACAGAGGGCTCCAGGAAGACCTTATAGCACCTTCCAGTACCTAAACAGGACTTAAAAGCAAGACAGAGGGGTATTTTTTATGAGAGCATGCAGTAATAGGACAAGGTGTGATGGCATTGAACTGAAAGAGTGTAGTTTTAGATTATATATATACATACATATATATAAGAAAGGAATTCTTCACTGCAAAGGTGGTGAAGCACTGGAATACGTTGCCCAGAGAAGTTGTGAATACTCCATCCCTGGATATGTTCAAGGCCAGGTTGGATGGGGCCTTGAGCAGCCTGATCTAGTAGGTGTCCCTGAGGGAGGTTGGAACTAGATAATCTTTAAGGTCTACTCCAACGCAAACCATTCTGTGGTCCTGTGATTCTCTGAAAATGGAAAAAACCTATACATATGGATCAAAGTACCAGTAAGTTATAGAAACAAATAGTTCAGCTATACTGCAGAATACCTATCTTTTGAAGAGAGCAGACAGCTAGACCATGTTCTTGAAAATCTCAGTGACAATGGGCGTGTGAAAGAGATAAAACATTCTGATTTTGAATAGTCTTAATCAGTTTTGTATTTTGGTTTTGTACACTTGTATTAAGACAATCTCATTTCTCAGACAAGTTTTACTTACTATCTAGCTAATGCAGCAGAAAATCTGCGGTCCCTACTATTCTAAATAATTGAGAGTGATATATAGATGATAAACTTTTTTCAAAAGGTTTTGCAGTAGATTCAAACCAAATGTTACGAATTTCCAGCTGTTGTCTGGGGCTGTATGAATTGTAAATTTTAAGGATGAAAAATATTTTAAAATTTCTCCTCTGTGTAGACAGCGGTCCCTAGCAAAGGAATTCACCCTTTCTTGTTAAGTTGATTATACTCACTCCTGCAGAACATATTTATATACTTTATAAATGTAGGGATTATAAATGTATGGATTAATTTTATATCTCTTAGTTGTTGAGGTAGAGGTGCAAGAGCTTACCTTGAAAAATTTAATGTGCTTGTACTTAACTATCCTCAGGCAAATATTTGCCACCCTATTAAATGAATCTATGCTAGTACAGTAGTTTGAAAACAAACCAGTGGGAGATTGCAGGTCAGAATTATAATTTAATACGAAAATTAAAATAAATACACTAGTACAAGAACACTGACAGAGTCAGGACACAACCTGACACCCTGTTAGTCAGGGTGCTGGTAGCAGTGCAGGTGAAGTGGTCCTGTCGAATCAGTGATCCTGTAGAAACCATCTGGCCTTCGCCTGAAGGTCCAGTGGTAGCACTTGTCCTCTGGGAATCCAGTAGGTAAAAGCTGCTTGTGCTGTTCCAAACCCCAGATTATATCCAGGTGGGAATGCTTGGCTCCTCCCCCTGGGCAGAGCATCTCACAGTGGGATGATGTAATTGTTTGAGTCATGCAGTTGGTCCTTGATAGCCTGTTGAACAGAGATAGCCCCTGGAAGGAGTTTTCAGGGATGAGTCATGGTAGGAGATACTGCCCCACCTGCTTTAGCAGCTTGTGGAGATGATAATAGAATACATACCATTGGTTACACCTTACATTGTAACCTAGGCCTGCTAGCCATTACAATACGGAGAAAAGTGTCATCAAATATTTCAAATATTGAAGTGGTGTATCTTGCTCTTTCAGCTGTGGAACAGTACTTTCTTCTAGGATTCCAGAGGAAATGTTATAATTCAAGCCACATTTTACAGAAATTTCTTGCAATGCTTCCATTTGCAGAAAGCAAGCAGACCCTATCTGTAATCATAGGTCTTCAGAAGTGCAACTTTACTAAAATCCACAGAAACAAGACAAATGGATCTTGTACCATAACAGCACAACCAAGCAAGATCAAAGCTATGTCAAATTAATTGAAATAACAAGACTTAATTGTAAAAGTCAGCTATGCATCACCTTGTAGTTCTTTTTATCAGAGATTTTCAAAGCAAATACCTGAATCCATGCCTTGGCCACTCAAGGCCAAGTCTTTTCACTAAGCTTAGATATAATCCTCTTTTTACAGAGGTACAAAACATTGTCCTCTGACAGACATGGCTGTATCTAATTTTGCATGTTATTCAACACATACTGAACAAGTGTAAATAATATGATCATAGCTAAGACAACTTTATCTACGTAAATTTATGTGAGCAAATAACTAATGAAGCGTTCTGTTTTGCTAAAAAGAATTTTCCTTTTTTATTTTTAAGGAGTAGCATTGCTCAATGAATTTTTATTTTTTTTTCTTCTCACAATTTCTCCTCCATTAAAGACTGTTAAGCTGCAGAAACTGGATCAGTAGCATAGCAGACTCAGTAACAGTAAATGAAGTGCTGTAAGCTTACATCAGACTAATTAGTCTGAGGGATAAAATACAGGGAAAAACTTTTCAGGTTGCTTTGCAAAAGGCAGTTTGCTTAATTAAGCCAACCACTAATTGTTAAATATTTTTCAGGCATTAACAGAGCTGTGCTGACGGTAATTAAATTTTGATTTTAGTGGTATTTGCAAGGATTAAGTCACAATCTGCTGAGGCACTGAGGTTAGTTAATATTCACTTCACTGCCACAGCTGTCTTCCATTACATTACAAAGGACAGGAAAAGAGACAGCAGAATAGGGTGAAGTAATGAGAAAGCTATTCATTCATTTGAACCGGCTCCACACTATACAGTCTTGTACAAATGGATCTGATCTGCATGACACACAACTAGGAATTAAATCTGATTTAATTTGATACAATAAAGGACAGCCTAAGTTCTAAATGTATTTTTATTTTTATACATAAGCACTATGCACTGTATCAAAAAATATAACCATGTGATTATCATATGTTTCCATTCAAGTGGTATTTCTTTACTTATTAGCTCTACAAGAGTCCTCAAGGAGTGTAAACCAATTCCTGCTAAATCCGTATTTCTTCTAGGTGCAAGTGAACAAATCCTTCAAATTTCTGGGTTGTGAATTTTTGTTCCTGGTAGAATATTTACTGGAAAGATCAATGTTTTGCTTTCCTTTTTGTGTGGGTTACACGAGGGTGCCATGCATTTGGAGTAGATAAACAGGGCTTGAGCCTCACCATAGCTGCAACAAGGTCTTGGTGGTTTCTCTACCCCGACATTTTTTAACTCACCATGATATCCGTTTGTAAAGGTACTGTTGTCCTCTGTTTGGATTCAAATTACTTCATGTTTCTAAAAAATGCCAAAATCAGCAACTATGCAGACCCGTACAAAATTGTTCCTCTCCATCCCATGGAGTGTCTTACATGCTGTTCATTGCATTTAATCCTTCCTCCTTGCGCAGCCTCAGACCTCTCAGTGGCTGTTGGTGCTCTCAACCTGGCCTTAAAATTGCCAGTATGAGCCAATAGGAGTAAGATCTAATCTCTCTCCCCTACGAATGTGCCAGACAGGCCTCTAATTTCTCTGACTGGGCACTGACTAATCTCCCTTCTTTCTCTGTGGATGTGGAGAGTTGTCCTGGAGAGATGCTGCACCACTGGGATATGGAACAACTATACTTATGACCTCATTTCCTTCTGGAAGGTTGAGGCTGTACCAGGCCCATCTATTTCACTTAATTTTATTTTCCAACACCATCTTCTTAAAAGTTGCACCTAGCCTACTTCTCTTCTTGACATTCACTCATCAGTCTGTTTCAGACCGAGAACCTGGTTAAACACTTAAAACTTAAATATGAAGACGTATGTTCCTCTTGACCACAATGTCTACCATGAATTTCATTATTTCAATTCAAAGTTTCCAAGGGAGGGTTTTTTCGGGGGGTATTTTTTGTTTTAGTTTTTTTTTTTTTTACACAGAACACTGTCCCAGAAAAATGTAAACTGAGTCATTCCCAAAAATCCTTACCAGCTCTTTCAGTAATCTTCCAAATGTAATTTCTGAATCATAACACACTGAGAGATGGGTTTTCTTTGCTATTTCCTGTAGCCCTAATGAGACTCGTTTTTTCCATCAGCTAAGATAGTTTATGCCTGAATTCAGGAGAAAGTACTGTGTTTACATCATACAAACACATTATATGTTAGGACTAGATGCCATCAGCAATCCTTTTTGTGTGCATTATCACACATCTCATGTTGTGTTTCAGCTAAGTAGCTGAGAAATGACTGGTGTGAATAAATTTAGGGATGCAGATAACTTACAGAATCAAGACTTGAGACTGGATAGTGGAAGTCACAAAATCAGTAGTATTGCCACACTTTCAAAACAAATGGAAAGCTAAAGAGTATTTTGTTCAAACAAATATGTCTTCTAATTATAGTAAGAAGAGCAGGAATAATTCCAAAAAATCTTGAAACAGAAATGGATTTATGTTTAGTTATATTATATTTCAAAGTTTTTTTCAAGTACAAAGGTCTGTCTTTAAATAGGATCTTTTCAATTGCTATCTAACAAGTCATACTGAAGAAAAACGAATATTAGAGAATATAATTCATACCAGAACTATATAACACAGGTAAATGAACAATAAAAATGATAAATTGAGCAATAGAAAAGATTACAGAAATAATGCTTTCACATATTGGGCATTCATTAAATTGACTTTCCAGGGTAATTACTTTAACATTTCTACCTCTGATTCAGCACAGGCTTTTGGATCATTAAAACAGATAGTAAATATTACAGGGTTTCAGAACCTACTCTTACTGACCTCTTTCCTGGAAACTTGAGAACCATGTCAAAGCCTTTGCTGAAGGCTGAGTCTCTTCTGTAAGTCCAGATTTTCTGGACTGAAAACTGAATTCACCAACAACATTTTTCTTTTTTCAAACCTTGCTCTTTCTATGAAGACTAATAAATCCGCTGTTTTGTGCAGACTGAAATAACTTTAAATAGTATACTAAAATTAGCAATGAACTAACATAGCATGATTCATACTTTTACCATCATTTCTACGTATTATGATAAGATCTAAAGGAAGGATGCATTAAAACAGATCATTCTAAAGACACCGAGGATTTTTAGCAATTCTGCTGTGGATAGAGTTGCCATTTGATATTAAATATATCTGGCTAATAATTTTTGTTAAGAATTTTCACTTGAAAATGTTGAAGTTCCTAGCAGTTCCTCTATTGTTACAGTTCCATCTTCTTTGATGTTTCTTTCATTGACTAGTAAAACTTAAACTGAGAGTCATGTGCTTTAAGGACTTTAGAGATTCACAGATGCAAACTGAGTTTGTGGAAGTATTCTTTCAAATTTTAATATCTGGCAGTCTGAAAAACAAGAGAATTCATGCAATCTTAAAACTTTATTTTTAATTTATTTCTCACTTAGGTTTATATAAAAAAATATATAAAAATTATACCCCTCCTGAGCTAAGGTAGCTTTCCCTTTGACCAAACCTAAGGAATAACACATATCACACCAAGGCATGCCTTATGAGGAGTTTTCAGTTGGATTTACCTGTCTAGCTTGAGGGATATTCAGGAAATTTTTGGCTAAGGATTTGAAATTTAGATTATTCTCTATAAACCAGTGAAGCAATGCACATTGCACTTTCCTTATCAGTAAGATTTTTTAAAGCTTCTTAAACTAAGGATACTGACACTGATCTGGCAGTGTAACATTTTCTCCCCAAAAGATATGCTTTAACACAGCACTTCTTACTATGGGGTGCCATTGCTTTGTAAGGTGACAAATATAGGCCAAGACACCACAACCCAAAGGACCAAGTCAGATTCAACAGCTCTGTTCTGGAAAACACAATGATGGATGCCTGATTGTTCAAACGGCTAATTTAATCTTTAAAATTTAACAGGGATACACTGGCAGAAAAATTGCTGCTTCTTACTAAGGCTCTGATCCATGAATGTGTTGAAGTCATGCATGTTTTGAAAAAAGAGAGACCTGATGAAGTCCAAAGGATAGTTGGAAAACCTAAAGCTGAGCAGGTACTTAGCTTTTTCCAACTTAATACTTCGAGAACTGGTTATGTCACCAAAGAGCATGTTTATATGGACATATAGAGGAAGTGGACAAAAGAACTAAAGCTTTTCAGTACCATGAAATGCATAATTCTCTTCTCATAACTGTTACATGAAGAGGTGACCCCCG
>VYZQ01009424.1:9483-22030 GCA_013400655.1 Mystacornis crossleyi
TCGGACAGTATCAGAGATCTTCATAATCTCAAACATCTCACATTTCTGGGAAGCTGAGAACCACTATATTCTCTTTTTTTACCAGATGGGAGCTTAAGACAGAGGCCTTGACTAGCTTCAACAAAATCATGCACAGTGCCTGTGGTAGTGCAGGCAATGAACTTTCTCACACCCATCCTCCAAAAAATGCTTGTTTTCTCCTAAAGTGAGTAAGTGCGTGCTTTGTGGGAAAAAAAAAAATTATGTCTTATACAATAGAAGAGCATGAGAAAGGAGAATGGGTGAAAGAGGATTATTTGATTAAATGAGTGGGCAGGATAGCTGATACAGGATACCTGCACAGGAACTTCGGGCGGCCTGTGTTCTGTGTCCTTTGCCTTCAGAAGGCTCCAGTTTAACATGTAAATTGGCTCCAGGGTTGAACTAAACAAGAACTAGTGCCAGTTTTTATTCAAGGAAATGTATTCCATCTGCTTCATAAGAAACTAAACAACTTTCTGGACCACTCTAGGTACACAATCATATAATATATAGTAATAAATCACTCCTAAACAAAGCAATAAAATCTAGCTGAGAGCTCAAACTTTTACAGAAAGCCACCATATTGTTACACTACAGATTAGAGGTTTGCTGTCATAGTTTAGAAATCCGGTTGAAAAGCACCAATGCCTGGATTTGCCCCAGCCACCTGAGGAATGTGTGTGGTCATTCTGGCTCCATAGATTGTCAGTAAAATAAACTCTTAATCCCCAGGTTCAAAGGGTAGTATGAATGAACTGCTTCCCGGAGACACCCATCAAGGTCCATTGATTAGATGTAGCACCTAAGATGGCAGTGATTTAAACTTGGGTGCATGGGGCGCCTGCCTGAATCTGGATTGAATCTGTTGCCTCTAATGATGATGCTGGAGGGCTGCATGCCAGCAGTCTCCTCAGTCATTCCCTTGCAGCTCCTGGCACCTCTGGCACTCTCCCATTTACTAATAGATGAAGTGGAGCAAGGGCAAAATAACAAAAAAGCAACAAGAAGAAAAACCTTCAGTTTCCCAGTGGGTAAATTCATACATCAGTTGAGTATGCAATTCTGAAATTAATATGGACTTGGGGATCTTTGTATGCACTGTAATGTTGGAACTGGCTCCACTTTTGACCACCCCTCTCCTCGTCAAACACTTTGTTCAGAAACTATAACACTCCACTTAACATGATTCTCTCTTTTTTTTTTTTTTAATGAATCTGAAAAGGTTTAAGAGAATAAGACAAAACATTGAACCCAGATTTTTAAATCATTTCCTTCTAAGTGTCTCTTCCCAGGTCCATGTGCAGATCAGTTATGAGAACAGATAGTTCCTTTCACTTCTGAGCTAACTGGTATAACCACCTACAGATGCTGCCCCAAGATTTTTGCTTTAATAACTTCTCTCAAAAATGGAAAGAATAAAATCCCAGCTGTATGTAAGGGTCATGACGGGGGAAGACACCAGCAGGTCTGTTCTGGATCAGAGAGACTTTCTAAAATGAGACTTTCTCAAGTGCTGGATGTGGACCTGATTTATTCATCCTTTACTCCTTCTTTCCCACAAATACGTGAAGTGGTTGGCTTGATTGGTGCATGCACAGTCAGAACTCCAGTCTTCCTGTTTGCATGTCACCATCTTTGCAGATAATATGAAAAGCTAGCACTGGTTAGACTAATACAGTGATGAAAGTGAGTAATCTCAGCTACCCTGTCTTAAATAGGTGAGAATATTCTCCATTTGTATAGAAGTGCTATTCAACTATTGCAGACAAAAGCAGACCCTTCTTATTCTACATTTTTGACAAAACATCTTATTATTCTGCTACAAAATATCAGTGTCTCTGTGGAAAAAGCATAGCAGCTTTTTTTTTTTTTTTTGGAGATGTCAAAACTTGAAAAAAAAGCAATATAAAGTAAAAGAATAATTTTTGTCCCCCCAAATCCTCAGTTATTAGAGGAAAGAAACCCTATTTTTATACACATACCACACAAAACCACAGATACAGATATTCTTAAGGTGAAAATTTAATTTTATTTTGCTTAGGAGTATTGAGAACCTTCCTCCTGACTCTTAAAGCCAGAAGTAGTATTCCAAAGGAAAGACAGATCCTGAATGGAGAACCACAATCTTCTTTCTCTGCTGAGTACATAGAGGTGGATGCAGTTGCCACCTGTTTAATAGCATGGTAGCTTTTTCCTCAGATAGCTTGCAGTGTATGTTATGTAATCACTTCACCCACTTGTGGGAAGGAAGCGGTCTTCATCCAGCACTTGAGACTTAATTTTGAGACAGTCTCTCTGATGGAAAACAGACTGGTTGGTATCTTCCCTGCCATGCCCCTTGCATAGAGTTGGGATTTTTTCCTTTAAGTCTGAGAAGTAGGTGGATATTAAAACTCTTGTCTCTCATAAAACTGTCCCACAAATTTTTGAAATAAGATATCATTACTCCTCTAATATTTTTTTACACTAAGGTACTGGTAGTGCCAGATTTGCTACATAGAGGCTAACAACACAGCAGCAGCTTCATAAGAAAAGTACTTTTTCATCCTGTTTCCACCATTTTCCCAGTCCCCATATAAAATGGAGTCTTTTCAAATGCTTGCATAAAATCGAACTACTCCCTGAAAGACACCATACACTCACTCATAGATCTAAGCATATTTGCAGTTTAGGCCTTTGTGCTGCTGTTTTTCTACATCTTACAGGCTCTTACTGCGCTATTGACTTTTTTAATGAGAGAAAGTATTAGTGTCATTCTTACATCTACCAGATAGTCCTTCCATAACCATTCCCGGACCATTTTTAGTTGCCATATTTTTGTAAAATGTTTAAGCCCCAACAAGTGATTGCTTTATAAAAATAACAAAATTATTTTTCCAGCAAATTCCTAAGGTAACATCTCTAAAATAGTTTTAGCAGGGCAGAAGCCAAATTTAATTTACTAATTCTTGATAATGTACTTTTCCTGCTCCAGTAGCCCAAATATTTCAGCGAGTAAGGTCAATAAGCAGAGAGTAGATGACACTGGCAGAAATATGAGAGTTTTATAGGATAATTAAGTTTGGAAAAAGCCTTTAAGATCGTCAGGTTCAATGACGAACCCAGCACTGCCAAGTTCACCACTAAACCATGTCTTCAAGTGCCCCAGGAATGATGAGGTAAGCACTTCCCTGGGCAGTATCTTCCAATGCTTAACAAACCTTTCACTGAAGAATTTTTTCCTAAAATCCAATCTAAATCTCCCATGGTGCAATTTGAGACCACTTCCAATTGTCCAGTTGCTTGTTACCTGGGAGAAGAGGCCTATCCCCACCTGGCTACAACCAGCTTTCAGGGAGCTGTAGAGGCAGTAAAGTTAACCTTGAGGCTTCTCTTCTCCAGGTGAAATACCCCCGGCTACTTCAGCTGCTCCTCATAGGACTTGTGCTCTGGACCCTTCACCAACTTTGTTGCCCTTCTCTGGACATGCTTCAACACCTCAATGTCTTTCTTGTCAAGAAGGGGCCCAGAACTGGACTCAAGGCAGGGCCTCACCAGTGCCAAGTACAGAGGGACAATCACTGCCCTGGTCCTGCTGGCCACAGGCCAGGTGCCATTGGCCTTCTTGGCCACCTGGGCACACCTGGCTCATGTTCAGCTGCCGTTGATCAGCATTCTCAGATCCTTTTCTTCTTGGCCACTTTGCNCAAAGACAGTAGCCTGTCCCAGTATTCTCAGGTCCTTTTCTTCTTGGCCACTTTGCAGCCACTCTTCCCCAGTCTGTAGCACTGGAGGGGTTGTTGTGACCCAAGGGCAGGACCCAGCACCTGGCCTTGTTGAACCTCACACCACTGGCCTCAGGCCATCAATCCAGCCTGTCCAGGTCCCTCTGCACAGCCTTCCTGCCCTCCAGCAGATCAACACTCCCAGTCAGTTTGGTGTCATCTGCAAACTGACTGAGGGTGTCCTTGATTTCCTTGTCCAGATCACTAAAGACATTGAAAAGGACTGGGCCCAACTCTGAGCACTGGGAATGCACCACTAATGTCCGGCTGCCAACTGGATGCAACTCTATTCACCCCCACTCTCTGGGCTGAGCTGTCTAGCCTTTTTTTAACCCAGTGCACAGTGCACCCAGAAGCCAGTTTTATCAGAAGAGTGCTGTGGCTCCTTATGTCTTGCCACGAAACTCATCATCTGAAATATTGTCTTCACAAGAAAACTTGATATTATGGTATTACTGGAGTTAATAACTGCCATTCAGAATCTTTCCCACATAAAGGGGAAATTTAATCAGTATTTGCACTATGTAATGCAGTAAAATAATATACAGTTTTAAAGAAGTCTGCCTGTTTACACGCTGTAGTTTGTGTTTTAAATATACCTGTCTGCCTAACTTCTTCATGAGGTGGCAGGAACATTCTGTGAGAATATAGAGGCCAGTAGCAGAATGAAGAAGTACACATTTTTCTGTCTAAATCCATCCTTGTAAGTGGGTGTAAAATGATACCATTATGATCTGGTTAAATTTAATTCTGCAATTTGCCAGTCACCACATTTTGTATTTGCTTCTGTGCCTTGTCTACAGGGTATACACATTAAAGCTCCATTAATGCTTTAGGCACAGCATTTGAAGAGAAGCATGTTATTTAATCTGGTGAGGTATATTTGATCCCTACTGTTAGTTCTGGTAGTGGTAGTCCCAAATTTGAATGGTCTAAGAGGTTTTGAAGTATTACATTTTTGTGGGGAAAAGTTTTCAAATAACATATGCCCAGGTCTTTTGTTTAAGTGTGTACTAGGTATTTTAAAGTCCTGTGGCTGGATAAAATCAGTGGGCACAAATCTTCTAAACCACTGCAGTGTTTTTCAAAGATTCTAGTGTGTTCCAGAATTTCACTGCAAGATCAGGAATGAGATGTCTATTTAGATTAGATCTCTAAACACCTTGTGTGTATCTTCTACACTCATAGGCTGATATGTTTTCTCCTAATGCAATGTAAGACTCTTTCTCCAGGTCAGCAAACCTCTCACCATTGGATCCATTTCTGGGATCCAGGCAGCTTCTGTGAGTATAACTGGTGTTGCTGATTTAGGCAAAGAAGGCCTTAAGTGCCTTTTCCTCAGCCTTTGTCACTATGTTCCCCCTGCATCCAATAAAAGATGGAGATTCTCCTTATCCTGCCTTTTGTTGTTAATGTATTTATAGGAGCATTATTGAAAAAAAAAACAAAAAACCAAAAGGCAGAAGTAAAAAACCAATACCCCCTCCCATCCAACACACAAAACTTAAAAATAAAAGAATAAAAGAAATTTCAGAATGCTAAAACCTTCTTACCACTGGTGAGTGTTGCTCACTGAAGCAACCCAGCTGAGACCAGGGAATCACCTCTGTGAGTAACTATGGATTCATACTCTCATTGGCAAGTGATCTTGACCTATATGTAGTACTCTGAGTACTTTCTTTCCTTTAATGACTGCTCTGTGCTTACCATGGGGAAACGGCTTATCACAAGAATGGCAGAAATTTTGCAAATGTGGTGGTGTTTTTGTTTCCCATAACTGTCAGCTCAAAGAAAAAAAAAAAAAAGAAAAAAAAAGAAGAAAGAAAAACAATAAAAACATAGCACCATTTCATTCTGTTCATATACTGGGGAATAAAACTTCAGTTCATGTAAAGTAAAATAGTAGACTTTTGCTGACTTGCCCCAGCTGAGAATTTTTTCCAGTGTATTTATATGTAAAATCACACAAACATGTTATGTGGAGGGGGTTATATATGAAAATCAATATTAAATTCATCATCTTTAGCTGCTACAGACCACAGTGAACACTTGCTCTCTAATGGTTAAATGCCCTTTGGATCTGAAGCCCTTTGATTTATTGGAAGAAACCTGCTGGGCAGAACATACTGTGGAGCTGATTAATGTCAGCTTCTGTCATCAGTTTCCACTTAGATTCTTGGCCAGCTCTGACATCTCCTCCCTTAAGGATCCAGAAGAATTTGAGGACTGATCCAAGAGCTTTACTGGCATGGGATTTGCAGAATGTGGTGCTTGCAAAATAAGGAAGATGAATGGAAGTAAAATTCCATGTTCTCTACTGGACTTGTTTCTTTAACTCATTTCTCTGGAGAGAGAGACCAATGCCAGGACCACACCAGCAAGGGAAACAAATCAATAGCATGTTCACTGGTTTTGTTACAGATGTCTTGCATTTCCTTTGCTGCTTTATACGCTCCCTCGTAGCCTGTCAAACTGGAAAATGACTGCAGTGAGAATGCAGAGCTACCATAGCTGTCTAGATTTACACTCACCATTGTACAGGGAAACTTATGGACTCCAAACCAGTTGGTAGTGCTTACCATTTTAGAGAGGATAAGCCTTTATCTGAACAGGGCTTTGTCTGAACAGGGCTAGTAAAAAGTGGCAGCCACTGTGATTTGCAGGTGGATCACTCATGAGTAACGTGAGCTTTTTTAACAGTAGAACACGAACACCCCTGTCCTTTGCACTGAGCCTCCCTTGGGAATGATGACTGCTTATGGCAGATAATTTTCTTGTGTTCATTTTGACACATTTCCCTGGCAGTTTCTCATTTGGAGAAAATGACTCTAACATTTCTTCTGAGCATAGAATTCTCCTGGTGCTCATCATACGTATGGATATTTCTGCTATAGGAATCACACATTGCTGTAAAAATCCTATGGCACTGTACCCACTGCTGAACACATTCTCACTGGCAAGAAGGAAGTATGAGTGAACAGTCAAATAATGAGATATTAAAAACAAAGTATTATGAGATTGTGGGAAACTTAGGGAAATGAGCTGTCCTAGAAGTCACATTTAAACTTCCAAGAAACCAAAGCACAATACTAATAACTTAAAAATAGTATTTCACAAGTGACAGTCTGATTTGTCAGAAATTATGTCATCTAGATTAGTAATAGTGCACTTCTCCCCTTTAATACTGTAGTGGTAGCAATCTGCATTCATAAAACCAGTCTCACATGTTCAGTCCCTTTTCCTCCTCCACCCTTCATGGTCAATTTGATGCTTTCCAAGACAAACTGTAGAAGTACAATTGCACAGTGCTGGAAGCCTTTATTTATTTCCTTGCTTTCATTTAAACCCCATTCTTCACCCCTTCTTTCATATTCCGTCACCACTACTTGTGTTCTTGGGTGCAAAGGGAAAGTTACAAAAAGAAGGTAGTGAGGCCTTTTTTCTTAGGAATAAGCCGAAGAAGTTTATAGGCTTATATAATGCCATACAATTAAGCAGATCATTTTTAAATGTAGCTGTGGGATTTTGCTGATGGTCTACTATTTTTTTTTTAATAAGGAATTTTTCAGCAAGAAGGAAACTACATGTCTATAAAGAAAAAATTAAACCTGAACATTACACAAAAAAAGACCTTTCCAATGGCAAATTAGGTCGATACATAGATTCCCACTGACTTTAATGGACTTTGACTCAGTCCCAAAGTTATCTTAAATCACCAAAGTAACCCAGCTTTTAAAAAACAGTGTTTATTACTCAATTTTCTGGGATAGTGATTTAAGGCTATAAAATCCAGCCTTTGTCAGGTCCTCAGTCTCAGGGAAAACCTGTTGGGAAAAGTTCATTGAATGCAGGATGTTTAGATTTAAATAATTTAGATTCATGAACCATAATTTTTTATGAAATACTGCTGAACTGGAATTTTCTGACCAACACTACAATGAATAAAATTAGCAGATGACGCACAGATTGGCGGAGTAAAAATTAATGGCAGGATATTCTGGACCAATTAAGCAAAATATTCAGTACACTCAAACATGAAGTTATGCATTGAAGAACAAGGAATGGCAGATTTGCCTTTGCTGTCCTGGAAAGAAGTGAGTTTGATAAGACTGTTTGTCCTGATGGAAAACCAACAGAGTATAAACTCCCACATGGCTAATGTGGCTGTTACACCTCTGCAGCATAAAGTGCTTCTATTTTTCTATGTAGCTCAAGTGACTCAATGCAGAGATTAAAAGAATTGGGTTTTTCTGGCTATCAGTGAGACATTTACTTGATTACAGTACAAGATTGGGAAAGAAATGTCAAATGATAATTACCAGGAAAAAGTAGCTTATTAACTACAAGAACAGGATAGAGCCAGGTCAGTCTAATTCAAAAACAGCAGTGACACATGTTTATGATGAGGTAATAAATGAATGAAAAGAAACACCAAGGAAGGTGGTAGATTTTCCATCTCTTGATGGCCTCACAGCACAAAAGTACAAAGCACACTTTAGTTGAAGACTCATCCTTTAGCTTAGTATCAGCAGAAAGCCAAAAAGCTTCCTACATTCAGGAAGTGAATTTTGCCTTATTTATGAAATCTATGAAGTAAGAACTGACAGTCATAACTAAAAAAATAGCTAGATAGAACTTTGTCAGTACGATTAAAACAGTCCAAAAGGCAGTAGAGAAAAGTTTCTGCTGACCTATGAAAAGATATGACCCTTCTACTTTGTGTACTATGTGAAAAGGACCAAAAGTGCTCATTCTTGCTTCCATTGATCCTAACACGGCATCTACCACTGGCTTTGCTGAGTGTAGTAATAACCCCTTAATCACTACCAGCAAAACCTCCAAATCCAGTATTCTCCATACAGTTTTCCTTCAGTCAATTATAAACAGCTGGATCTTGGGCTTTTAATTATGCTGAAGCTAATGACTGCCTAAAAAAGCTCTAATATCCAGCACCGCTCAACTGATGAGACAAAGTGGCCATTCTCTTTATGAGGTGTTATTTGCTTGACATGTTTGCATGACTGGGTCTGATGTTCACAGCTGATCTTCCAGGGTGCTGCATAATTGAGGTTTGAAATTATTTTAAAGTATTATAATACTCCTGAGAGACCCTAAGCCATTCATCTAGCCAAATGCACAATTCTCCAGAAGAGTCCCGTCAAAATGGCATCTTCATCTTGCACAGAAAATACACTACACTTATACATTTTAAACTCCTAATTGTAATAATGACTCTGGCACCAAACCTTTCTGGAGGATTGATGGCTAGCTGAGGCTAATGGCTCTCAGCTGAATTTCAAGCCACAGCTTCTCCCAATCAGTCATTAATCTTCAGGAAATGTCCTGCGCTTCCATCAGGAGTGATTAAATATCTCTGTATTTTTAACTAGATTATCCACAGCATGTTTCTGAAATCAGCTGCATAGAAAAGTGAATTTTTCTGAACCTTAAATGTCATTAATTCATTTTCATGTGGCTATTTTCCTGGAGTCCTTCCCCAATGGTCCTTCACCTCACCAAAGTTCTCAGTGACCTGACTTAAGACTGGGCTTTTACTAAACTCCAAATATCAAACTTGATAAAAATATGAAGCAGGATTTTCTGCTTTACTCAGCATTTCCCCATCCTAACTCTGACGGAGACTGCTGATCTGTCTAAATTATCACTTAATTTAGGTCCTCAGCTAACCCACTGATCTTTGTCTCCCGGAGATCCATATTGCGTTGCTAATTTGCTTACAAGTTCTTCCTTGAAGTGAATCAATCGTCCTGGGGAAACAAAATCTCACACAGTTTTTGGGATGGTTAGCTTTGGGAGCCACTTCCCAAGGTGGGAAGGTCATGATGAGGAAGTCCCACTAGGTTTGGCTATGCCCATCTCACATAGTCCTATAACACACAGGTTTTACATCCTCAAACATGCCCTCACCCCACAGTTCAGTTCACACAGTTCACACTTTCTGTTTCATGCTAAGAAAACACAATTCTGTCAGGCTGTAACACAGTCCTCACTATTCCTGACACTGTGAACTGAACTAAGAACCATACTCAAAAAAGATTGTTATGATTTGAGGTCACTGGGGGATTGCATGGGGCCCAACAGAGGTCCAGGCCTTTGTACTACACAGCACTGGCTCAGACAATCTGTGCTGACTCTGAGCAGCGTGGACACAAACCACCCTTCACCACTTGGACAGGGGGCCAGAAATCAGTCCTGGTGTTGGATGCACTTAGCAGTGCAGCCAGTAATAACATTTCCTGGGAATAAAGTGAGACCATTGCTGAACTGTTTGCAAAAATTGTCCTGTCACCATTTTCACCATAAATCATTGACTGTCACACCAAACCTTCAGCAGTCAGAGAGTTATGCAGGGCTCTTGCTGGACTGATCCTTTTAAAGACAGTTCAGAAAAGCCACCAAGATTTTTTCTTCATTCTGCCTTCAAAAGCAAAGTTATGCCTTATTTGTCATGGTCCTCAGGAGCATTTAGATAAAGGAATTTAAGGTGTATGAAAGGCCACAAAGCAGTAAATTTTCAAACTGAAATGCTCCTGACAAGCAAGTTTGAACATATAAAAGAATCAGACACAACAATAACCTAGGAGAGTCTTTTGAATAAAAATAAACTTGAATGAATGCAAATGTTAGACATTTGCTAAAAGTTTCCAAAATAGCATTTGTTTACACAGCTTTTCAAGAAAAGAGATTTGATAACAGTGGAAAACTGACTTAACATTTCCAAATATTTGCACGGGCTTGGTTGTTGGCTTTTGTTTCAAGATTCTTTACTATGAAAATGTGTAAAGGATTTACTTAAATAAGAACAGGTATGAGTCTTATATATACAAAAATGTGGCAAAAATAAGCATCGTGTTTGAGTTTATCAATGTACTTTTGAGCCCAGATACCATCCTACTGCCTGCCATTTCCCACCAGGAATATGACATGTGCAAAGAGCAATAAACCATAGACTCCCATCAGTTGTACTAGCATTGAATTGCCCTTAGTAGTTTAACTATGAAAGCATATGGGAGACCTGAGAAATTTTCTGAAACCAGATCCCAGGAAACCTGATAGTGTACTTTCCTGCCCATACATTAGTTCACCCTTCAAAAAGTTTAGAGCCAAGAGCAATCTCAAACACCAATTTTTACTCAACAGTGAGTGCTGTTAGAACTAGATAGGGTCAACCTGCCATGAGGGTATTTTGTAGCAAAAAATAAGAAAATACCCTCTTTTTATTGTGAGATAAATGTAAACCTTCTCAGATGATGTTTTTCATGGAACTGTTACACAGAAAGGAGAAAAAACACGAGCACTGTTCTGGGTAGCCCAGCTACCCAGATATATTGTGACATGATACATTGATACGAGTGACAACGAGCTTTGAGGCCCTGTTCTCGATGTCCCTGTGAGTGGAGACATACTGAGCTCAGGCTATTCAGGTGAGTGCTGCAAGCACAGGACAGGTGATTTTCAGAGCTGAGGATGTTTTCAGCAGAATTTTTGACCTTGGTTTCTCTCACTGTCCCCACGGAAAGATTCTGTTTTGACAGACCAGCACTTTCCAACACAAAACATTTTACTGAACAATTCCCACTTAGCTTTACTAAATGACTAATTTGCATCTGTAAAACACTATAACAGGGGAAAACTAATATTCCCACTGGTGACAAGGCTTTAAAATAAAATTGGGTAGATTTTTCTGCGGTTGTCAATGTGTGATTCCTTACAGAATTGACATGAAACACTGAATATGATGGGATATGCCTTTAACTCTCAAACATCCAAATTATATTGTTATGGCCAAGGAAAACTACTTGCAAGTATCTTCAATTTTCAAAATATCTTAATACTTTTTCCAAAATTACAGGTGTGTTATTTAAATTTAACCATTTGTTTCTTAGCTCAAAACACATTGAAAGAAAGATAAATTCGTTAAACTACAGAATGGTCAATTTTAAGAGGATTACCTGTATCAGAAAGAGTAATCCATGGTTTACAACAGCAATATTATTTTTTAAATCTGGTGGATGGAGCAGCTGCTTTGTAAAGTTATTAATTTCCTGAAAAGAATACTGAATGCTTAGTGATCAGAATGAAAGGCAGGATGTAATTATACAATCATGTATGTGCATCTTTTATACATTAATTCTGCACAGAATTCCCCTGACTTTCTAAGTCAACAGTATTGTTTTCTGTTTTGTGGACCCAAAACAATACCCACAGACACAAAAATGACCTCTGTACATGTTAGAAAGGGGCCCAATAACAGCTGGTTTTAAGGACAGGCTGGTTCTTAGAGAGGTCACAAGTACAGGGGGCAGCCACCACAACTGAGGACACAATTATTCTCCCATGGAAAAAGATATAGGTTTTTGAATGGGAGACACCTGGAAGTCTCAGGAAAGAAAGCTGTTCCCACATCTGTCAGAATGGCAGGCTTAGGCCTTGTTCTTCCCTCAGACCATGGACTGGCTGCACTCACTTATCCCTGTAGGCTCTCATTTACTGCCTTTATTTATCAGTGCTGGTATGTTTTTGTTCTTGGAGCTCATATGTTTGCAGGGTTTACTCCATACCTGGATTTCCCTAGGGGCCTCAAAATTTTTTCTGCTCAAAAAATTCATCTGAGAGATATTTCAAGCTTCTGAGACTTGCTTGAATTTTTCTGCTAGTCAAGTCTGGGCTGGTAGAATTCAATCCCAGATCATATGCAAGACATGCAAATGTGTGCATTTCTTGCGGGGGTGTGTGTAATA
>VYZQ01009426.1:20827-35803 GCA_013400655.1 Mystacornis crossleyi
AACATTTTCATATATAATATATATTGACCATATATAAAAGTGAGTACCAATGTGGTCATTATCAGGGCCTTTTACATCAAGAGATAAGCATACTTAATGTCTTGACTTTCAGACTCAATTTTTCTATTGTTTTATATAACCTCTAATACCAACATAAAGTAAAAGTAACTACAAATTTCTTGTTATAGCTAAATACTTTCAAGTTTTAACTGCTGCAGGTCTTCTTAAGTGGTTTTCTTAGAATAAGAAAACATTACCAGAACAATTCCACTTATACTTGGCTATATCCAGCTAAATCCTAGTTAGCTGGTTTACCTATTAGTCAGCTTCCTCCTAAAAAACACTCCAAATTTCATTTTAAAGTATTTGCTTACCCTCCTGAAATGTAATTAACACATGAACAAAAGCCTCAAATAGCATATTAGCCCAGCCAGCATGTAAAAAAAATTTTTTTGAATGGCAGGTACCAACTGGCATCTCTCAGATACTTTGGCAAAGTATTAGGTCCTGCCATGACAAATTTCGGAGAAGTAATGCACTGCTTCAGAGAGGAAGCAATTTGCAGTTTCCAACTTCTACCAAATGTGGGACTCAGCGTGAATTCCCTCTCCCAGAGACAGGACATAACTGGCTGGCGCTGGCTGGCATCTACATGTGCCAGCAGCTCTATAGCCCTGCCAAGATCAAAACTGGAAACAAAAAGGTTAAAGGGCAGTGGGGGAGACACACCAAGCAGCTCTATCTTGCCTCCAAGAACAAGCTTTACAAGTCTGCCAATGCCGGTTGGTAAAATACTTCAACTTCCTTAATGTTTTCACACTGATTTTTTTATTCTTCTTCGTAGCATAACTTCGCTCATCAACAAACCACTAGCCTCAATCATACCTGGAAAAGCTGCCTATAACTACCTCATATTTGGAAACAGCTGAAACAGATCCAGCACCTATAATTACAGTCTAACTGTTGGGAGTTATATAAATGAATTTAAGCATTCCAAATACAAGACAAATTTGCCTTTCAGAATCATTCAGAAGTGTTGGCCATGAAGTCAGCATCAGCCTGTTTTCCATATGCCATGAAGTAAATTCTAAAGCAATTAGAAGCTGAAGCTCATACAAAATCACATGGAAGACTCTTCAGCAAATAGAACTAAATTACTGACTACATACAAGATCAGAGCATCAAAGAGTTCCACGGGGCATTGCTTTCTGTATCGATCCTATCAGGCTCTGATAAACTTTGAAAAGAAAGATAACTTTGGCAATAACCCCCCTAAATACCCAACTAACCAGGTTTGTAAATGTGACCTCTAACGAGCATGTCGTTGTGGATACTGTTAGTCAGAGCAAAGACCACAAGGATGTACCACATACTCATAAGGGTACGATAGTACTTTTCGGTGTGCTACAGGGCTCGACTTGCATCTGAAAGCACCCGAGTGTAGATGCCTGTGTGAGTGAGCAGTCAAAGCTCCCACTAGAGGCAGTGGAGATCAGTCAGCACAGCTTGGGTTAACTGCAGACTTTCAGCCCACCCCAAAGTTAAAGTCTGCATCTGCCCAGCTGAGAAACTCCACAAACCACTAAATGTACTCAACAGACCTCCATCTACTATAATCTGCCAGCTGAATTCCATACCTTGCCAGTTTTCTCCAAGTGTAACACCACTCTTGCATATTTTGCATCACTGCCTGAAAATATTACCCAACATACCAGTGCAGCAAAACAGACAAGCAGAGCAAAGGTAAAAAAAAACACCAGTGAAAGCAAAATGCACATTACTGGTACAGCATGATGCCAAGCATCACTGAATGACTGGCACCAGTGCCATTTAGGAAGGCTGTATCTCACCTCAGTACATATCATGCCTTTCAGAACATAAAAAAACCTCTCCAGCCATCACATTTGCTTCAGCACTCCCATAGTGACCCAGATAAAAATAGGAAAAAAGGTAAGGGAGGGGAACAACTATATATAGTTTACCCATTTATTATTTTAACACATGCCAGATATAACTACTGAGGGCAAAAATGTAACTGTAATACTTGAAACTCTCCTGAAATTGGAGACAAGCATATGAACAGACCGACTCTAAAAGCTGATACTGTCTTCTATCAAAACATTTATGATACCCTTGTCTTACACTAAACTGAAATTTGTTAGTTACAGAATTTCACAGAAACTATGCCCATCTAAGCTAAACCAACTGCACACAGGAAAATGCTTTACAATTATGAAATTACTTCATAAAAACTGGAAAGTGTAGCTAAAGACAAAAAGTGACTGCTAAAGCAAACAACAATGCCTACAGCAAAGCATAGTGGTAAGTCAGAAGTAGTACAAGTCAGTTCGTAAGGCAAGCACTTACATGAACAAACAAATAAATCTGTGTGGATGCAGCATTCTCACTCGAGGGTGGCTTAACAAGATGTCCCACTTTTAAAATAAGCAGATACCTTTGATCTCTTCTTCACCAGCCCTAACAGTAAGTGGAGGCTCCTTTTTCCTTCCTCTGCATTTACACAGGTCCTGAACTCCACTCATTTCAACTATCTTGGTGTAAACACCACTAAGCCATTCTTTAACCACCTCTTAGTCTACGACTCAACTGATGTCTGTTTTACACACAGCTACACTCAACACTTCACTAAAAGGTTGCCCACTACAGGCACTTACTGAGAAAAAAGGACTTTATTCATTATATAATTTCACACTTGATGGCAAATTACCTTAAAATGAATTCACCACTCCGAAACAGTAAGTTTTGCATGAAAGGTAGGTGGTAGTTCTGGCAATAATCACATGGAGAGCCTGAGAGAAAAAGTAAGTTCATGGCCCTTGTGATTCTTCTATCATGAAATTTAAAGTTCAGAAAAAGTAGAGCTTATAAACTGAAAGGCAAATCATATCCTGGGGTGCATCAGGCACAGCATCCCCACCCAGGCAAGGGAGGGGATTGTCCTGCTCTGCTCGGCACTGGGGCGGCCTCACCTCGAGTGCTGGGGGCAGTTCTGGGCACCACAATATAAGAAGGTTAGAGAGCATCCAAAGGAGGGACACAAAGACGTTGGAGAGTCTAGAGGGGAAGCCATACAAAGAGGGACTGAGATCACTTTGTTCATCCTGGAGGAGACTGAGTGGAGACCTCATGGCAGTCTACAACTTCCTCGTGAGAGGAAGCAAAGGGGCAGGCACTGATCTCTTCCCTCTAGTAACCAGTGACAGGGCCTGAGGGAACGGCCTGAAGCTGTGTCTGAGGAGGGTTAGGCTGGATATTAGGAAAAGATTCTTCACCTAGAGGGTGGTTGGGCACTGGCACAGGCTCCCCAGGGAAGTGGTCACCGCACCAGCCTGACAGAGTTCAAGAAACGTTTGGACAATGCTCTCAGGCACATGGTGATTACTGGGGTCACCTTGTCCACCTTACTGTTGCCCATTTTTAGGTATGAGCACTCCTAATTATCTTTGGAAGACAACCACTGAGCCTCCTCTACTTCAGATTTTAGTTTAACACACAAAGGAAAAGTAGTAACCAGGTTTTAAGCCATTGGGACCAAGCTGTGGTATCTTACTCACAGAAATTATTCTCTTCCAAAAAGCAAATAAGCATGTTGAAGAGGAATTCCAAAAGAGTTCATAGACCACTCTACGGAGCTCTCCAAAAGATCAAGAAAAGCGGAGCCCTAATCCACTTTTTTAAAAGCCATGTTTTGATAAAAATAATGGGAGTCTTTTCATTTTAAGAATACTGTTCATATTATCCCCATCTTCTGCACAGTAAATACTGACCAGCAATCTCTCAGGCTGAGATCCTATCCCAAAGAACCAGCACTCAGTTTCCAGAGAACTCACACTGCTTATAAACAGGAAGCTGTGAGGAATGCTAAGATTTATCACCTTCAGAAAACAACATAATTTCAATATGAGAATTTGCTGCAAGTTTTAAGTTTCTATCCTTTCCATTCTGATCCTTAACTTGAAACCTAAAGGAATGCTGTCACATTAAGAACCCACATCCTTTTGCTTGAAACTGCAGAACAACCATGTAGGTCCAGATGGAGGCAGTTTTAAAAACACGGTAAAATTTTTCACCTGGCTTTTAAGTTTACTGTTTATAGCACCTCTCTTACCTACTCTGATCAGGAAAATATGCACCTGGAATACTGGTAAGTGGGATACCACATGAAACAGAAAAGAAATCTCAATTACTCAGAGACAGTACCCCAAAGAACAAGCAGCAGAGTAGTTTGTAGGATACCTGCTTTTCTCAAACTGTGTTTTCCCAATACAACTATCCTTAATAAACACAACTAAATTATCTACAAAATATTCTAAAATATTTTGACCAATTGCTGAAATATGATATTTTCAGCTAAAAAAGTTACTAATAAGGTATACAGTTTTTGGCACAGACTTAATGCAGAGACTGAGCCTGTATCATATAACATACATCAAGTTTAATGCCTTAAACCACATACACAAAAGATCAACAGTGCAGCATGAGGTAGCATAAATTGCATGCAACATATTATTTTCTTTGCCTAATTATCAGAAAAACCAAAACAAAAAGAACACCAGAGCTGGGTCACACTGACTAAACTTCTGACTGTATACAAAGACTAACATTGTCCATACCAATTTTGCACAATTCTACTCCAGCCGTCCCAGTAATTTACCCAATTCTGTCCCAGTCCCCCATAAACACCTTCAAGGGTCAGTGACTTCACTGCATGAAACTAAATATTCATTAAACTGCTGCACTATGAACAAAATACTTTGATGCATACAGAGGTGTAAAAAGTTGATAATGCTTCATGGTTCAATTTGTAAAAAAGGGGGTTACTCTGATAGGATTAGAAAATACATCCCAGGCTTGCACATTTAAGCTTCCAGAAAACTTCCTCGTGTTGATTTAATTTTCTAGATCACTGCCAGTACCCAGCTGTGGCAGAAATTATAAATTGAGAGTTCTAATTTCTTTCAAGTCTGGAATGCAATGATGGGTTTTGAAGAGCCTAAGCTACATAAATATTTCAAAGGTAGGAAATTATTTGAAGTTATAAAAGAACAAAGGGCAACTTCAAATTCCCTTTTGTGTGCCAAGATCACGAAGGCTTTCTTTAAAGTGCATACCTTCAGTTTTGTCACATACACGACAACTTAATCCAATAAACTCAAGGGGCCACAGGCAGTATTTTCACAGATAAACTGAGGAACCCAAAAGTCATCATATAAATAATACATTCAAGATTTGAAAAAATATTATCTAGCAATACTAAACCAAATTTTGATAAGGCTGTTACTCTGAACCATGACACATACCAGTGTCACGTCCAAATATGTACCACACACTCTTGATTTTGATCTCATGTTCTTTGAGGTTAACAGCATCTTTAGGTGAAGCAGCACTTATCTAAGTAAGGTAAGAGGACCTTCCTTCCTCTCAAAAACAACCAGCATTGTATAGAAGCAGATGTCATCAGCCAGTTCCACCCACTTTGAAACTACTACAGTACTAGAGCATGCACCAAACTGGAGCACACTGACAACAAACAGGCTCCGTCTGACCTGTGCAACCCATTGAGATTGTTCCAATCCCAGCATGTTCAGTTACAACACAGGATCAAGTTACTGTCCTAGAAAGCCCTGGCTGTGTACCCCAAGCACACTCAGTGCTTCCAACTCTTTGGACAAGAGCTACAGGCCTCCTTGGACAAACCAAATCCATTTGTTTTACACCAATACCCTTGTTCAAGCATCCGCTCTGTACGTGGCTTAGCTGCCATCCAGACTGTAATCTTGAGCAGACTACGCAGCTCCTTAAGAGACACACGGCTAGTACATGCCTGGGTACAGAAAACAAACGAGGCAAAGTCACAGAAGTCAGTCCAAGGACAACAGGCAGGTTTAGAGTGCTGATACCACAGACAGCACAGACAAAAGTCTCCAAAGACACAGCCCATCTCAACACTCGCTCAGGATCACTTGGTAATGAATACTAACCTTCTCTTTTCCTCTTGAATTCTTTACCTCTTAAGCTTTCAATGCAATATAGGAAGTGCTAAAACTAGGACATCTTGAATTAGAACAATCTCTTTTGATCCTATAAAATAAAGCAGGGGTTTGGGGGTTTTTCTTTCTGCAAAAGAGAAACTTTCCTACCTGGTACACAAGAACACTGTTCCTGGTTTCAAATAATGAACTTGCCACTAAGCAAGCTATGTTTTGGTCCAAAAGAAAGGACTGTTCACTCATTCTAGCCTGCAAAGCTTAAAAGATCACAGTTTATTTAGAACATTATATCTTAGTGTTTTATCCTTGCTCAGTTACAGCACTGATAAAATACAGTTAAAATTATATAGTGGTACCAATATCAACATATTCCTTTACTATAAAGTAGAAAGACTTTTCTTATTTACCCAATGTATTTTCTATTTGTAATGTTTTTATTGAAGCATCTTGAAAAATTGTCTAAAATCCATATCAGGAGCCAGAAGACAATCTTTACTGCACGTTTTACAAATAATTTCCAAGAGGACAACAGCTAGAGACTAATAGAAATTAATAGTTAACATGTTTTAAATTAGCTATTATTCCTCCAATATATGTTCTTAAAAATGCAAAAGAAAGAAACCCTATTGTGGTACTTGCAAGATATACTTAAAGTACAACTCTACTGAACAAAGCACACTGCAGAAGATAAACAGCCAAAGATTTCACTACTTCTGCTTACTCCGCGAAAAGGCAGCAAGAAAATTGCTTTACAGCTTCCAGTCTAAGTCCAAGTCCCTACCATCTAAGTGAGACCATGTTCCATGGAATTACAGACACGCTGCTGATAACAAAGAGGCTGGGCTCAACATCCCAGTAATCCCTTCCTGTGTGTGGGAACAAACCAGCACTGATCTTTTTTAAATTGGTCCCATCTGCACTAAAGGGCTGCTATTAACTTAGCTATTAGAACCAGTCATTCCTATCCAGTTCCCATGAAAACTAAAGGCAAGATCTAAACGAGAGCTGCTGTTATTGTAATGAATTCGATTTCTGAAACTAAAATAAATAGTGTAAGATCACAAGGGAAGGTTTTCTCAGAGTTATCCTTTCTGTACATATTTGCTGACAGTTGAGTATGTACCATATTTGCAGTGGTCTAAGGCTGCATGGTTTGTTTACAAAATGAAAGAATAAAAAAAAGCCTGTGGAAGATATAAGAAAGAACCTGTATCATTCCTTCACACAAGGACTATGCTAAAATCAAGTAGTTATATTACCAATGCTACATTAGCTTAGATGCAAGTAATCAGTGCATCTCCTTCCCTGGAGTTGACAGAGCAGAAGCAATTTCTAATTGGGTAATTACTTGCTGAGCATTATAGATCAATGTTTATTGAAAATCCTTATTTGCCTTAGTAATACACAGCAATGTAAGTTAGAATTTTCTGAATATTTCTCTCATTTCAAAGCATGATCTTTGATGTGTAGAATTCTATTAAAAGAGTGTGGCAGGCAGCAGGCACTCAGACACCTGAGGAGGAGAGTGCTGGTGCAGTATTTGTGTTACCAGGTGAGGGAAATGTGGGAGGGGGTCAGCACTATGCACGACACTGGAGGTGACAAGGGATTGACTTTACCTTCTCTGAGATGTTCAGGCATCAAAAGCCTGAAACGCCAATGATGCCAAAGGTGGAGCAGGCAGTCTGATTACTACAGTGAATCCAGCAAAGGGCTGCACAGATAAGGGAACTGGAGCATCTGACACACGATGAGAGCCTGACAGAGGTGGCATTGGTTAGGTTCAAGCAGGAAAGGCTGGAGGGGGCAATCTTCATGTGCACAAATACCCCATGAGAGGATGTGAAAAGAGACTGAGCCAAACTCTTCTCAGTGGTGTTCTGACAAGAGGCAATGGACACGAATTCAAACAGGGAAAATTCCATTTAAAGGTAAGAAAAATCTTTGCTCAGAGTAGTCGAACATTGGCACTCCAGAGGCTGTGGAGTGTCCACCCTTGCAGATGGTGAAAACCCAACTGGGCAAGGCCCTCAGAAGCCTGCTCTAATAGACCCTGCTCCCAGTAGAGGCTACATTAACCAGTTTGTTACTATCCCTAACTAACTCAGACTGGCTAAAAGAGTAACAAGACATATTATGCTATAATAGTTTAAGAACAGTCTACTACATTGCTTCATACAAGACTAGTAACTCAATAATAGAAAGAGAGCTCAGTAACACTTAAACTTCAAGATGGTCTTTAATAATGCTCCTTTCAGGAGGCTAAAGAAATCATGATAAGAGACTGAACATCAGGAAACTGAAAGTGTCTGGAGGCAAGCAGACTGTGTTGAAAGATGAAATCATGTTTATGGATAGGCACACACTAAGCACAGATACGTCTTGCTAAATCTAAGAAAAAGGTTTATTAATATACATACACATTTTGCTAAATTCCCCTTTAGACAGCAGTTATTTAGGGCAACTCAAAAATGAGGAAGAGATCTGAGAGACCTCAAAGAATGGTAGCCAAAAAATGGATGAATAAGATCACACTGAACAGACTACAGGGACCAATTAAACAAAAAGTTGAAGAGCAAGGAGTAATGCACACTGGAAAACTTCAAAGTCAACTAAGCTTCACTAACTGCAGGTACTAATAATAAGCAGCAAGAAAAACTTTGTTATGTAAATAATGCAAAACAGACAGCACAAAGTCACCATAGTACATCATTCATGCCAGAAAACAGCAAAGCCTCATTTTGTAACATGACACAGTACCTTTTTTCTCTACATTACGGAAAGTTACAGCAACAGAGACATTGACAAAGAAATAACACTGGGAGTAGGAAAGGTATTTCACATGCAACAAAACTATCGTGAATGAAGTACAGTAAAACTCAGTATTTCAGTGGGTTTGTATGAAGGAGATTTTAGAGTATATGATTTTGTCTGACAGGCAGCACAACAGAGCTCATAACATGAGGTATGTGAATTTAACGCAGAGTAGTGACAATTGCCAATCATCTTTAAAATTTTATAGGGATGTTTCACGCCTATGAAGTTAAAATACTGCCTCTAAAGAAACACTCAAAAATTAACTGGTAACTAGCTTTCAGACACATTAGGAAGATTATGCTCCCTAATGAAGCTGTTTGTTGCAAGTTAACATGCAGTTGGAACAGTAAGAATCTAACCAATATGAAATTAAACATAAGGAAAAGAAAAAAAAAAAAAACAACAGAAAAAGACAACCCACATAATCACTCTGCAGACTAGTTACAAAGACTACAAGAGAAATGCTCCAGAGATGAGTGCATGAAGACATGTGCATGTGTGGACGCATAAACAGTACTGTATTAATCATTCTGTTCTAAACAAAGACTGCATACTACAGAAATTGCCTTCAACTTTCCAGTTTGACCCATATCAGCTACTCCAGAATCTTCATTTGCATACGTATTTATAATCACAAAGCCAGGTCAAAGAGGTACAAAAATGACTGCAGCTGAATAAAATGAATCATTACTTACACATCAGGTTAGTTTTCAGGTTAGAACTCACTGCTGGTTTCCCGCTCTGGTTTCAATAGTCACACAAACATGAGAAGGAAAGCAGACTACAGCAGCACTGACTACCATGTACTGCACGACATAAGCAATTCCACTGTTTCCTTATGTAGCCATTTTCTTGTTCAAAACTGAAGCCCAGCTTTTTGTGGAACTACATCCTCTATTGCAATGTAATCCTCAGTGACCAAGGTGTTATGCAGCAGCATAATTCCTTGTACCTCACACAAATTATAGTTGTGTACTCTGGTAACTTCTGTGTTCCAGATTTGACTTACTACTTCTTACAAAGGAAAGTCAGTTGCTCTCTCGTAAGCCATGTGACACAGTTCCAGCCTGCCAAGGTTCCCAGTTTACTGGATACAGCAGCCCATAGATTTAGAAACGTAAGTGTGGTTCTGAAGGACAGTTACACAACAAGGACTTGAATTATATCAAAATTGCTGATGGTCTTTATCTCTGGAGGACAACTTGGGAAGATATCAAAAGATTCAAAAGAGTAAAGGAAAACTTCAAACTGTCCTGTGAAATTAAAAGGCCAGCTCTGCTCAGCAAAATGTAGACACCATACAGGCAGCAGTTCACGTGTTCTCAGCCCTTGTAGATCTTTGTAGTCATTCAATATTATCTGCTCAGTATCTGAATCACAGCCTGAATGTGAAAGTAAAAATCAGAATTCTCCTCCCTGCCCTATCGGACCCTCAGCAATCCAAATCAAAAAGAGTCCTGATGGTGTCAACAGTGTTGAGCCTGTTGACATTGATTGAGCCAATCACTCATCCTGATATCCAGATACGTCACCAAAGGCTGCACCTTAGAGAGCCAAAGCCAGGGAGAGGCATACAAGCACACCAGTCCAGGCAAGGTGAGGCGGTGTCTTCTAGGAACACTGGCTATCAAAGCAAACACGTGGATGCAGAACTCCAACAGCAGTACGTACTCCCTGTGCAGGTGATACTCGTACACAAGGTGTACTTGATACTTGTACACAAGACAATAATCCAGTTACAGAACCAGCATTGCAAATCACAGAACAAGGAGCAATTAGAGTAGTGGAACCAGTAATTTTATCTGACTTTTTTTTTTAATGAAAGCTACCATTTTTATCTGTTTCCACCAGTATCAGAGTATTCATTTACCTCTTGAAAGCAAGCACAGATATATACGCACATAAAACCCTATATAGTAGAGGCATCTATCAAGAGAGCACAACACGGGATTAGATGGGGCTTGCACACAAATCTCTGAGATACCAACGGGACTGGCTCAGTGCTCCTCATCCCCACGCGACAAGTCCAGTAGGGAAAGGAACCAAGCGCTCTTCCTGCCAGACCCTGGACTGGTCTGAGGATCAAATCCTTTCCCTTCAAGGGTGATCAGACTACAGTTGCATTTGAACACTAGAGGCCAGCTAGGTCTGCCCTATTTCCAAGTTCCGCGAGCCTCCTGTACTTCACTGCCATTGTTTTTTCCCACCCAACTTGTTCGTCAGACACAATGAATTATAAACAATGAACGGAGTAGCTTCCTGAGACTTCAGGCACACCTTTCTAGAAGTTTCATACTTACAGTACGGGCTTTTCCTCTTCTGGAGTCGTGCATCAATTAGTTTTTGAACAAAAAATGGCTACACAAGGAAACAATGGACATGCTTATATAGTGCACTACATAAGCAAAGAAATTCATTTTTTGCTAATATAAATACCAAAATACTGTGTACTAATTATGTCCAAATTTTTTTCATAAAAAAGTGTCCCTTGAAGAAATTTTTGAACACTATGACCCACAAGTTTTTCCATTAATACTCCTAAATCCTGCAACAATGTTAATTACAGTCCTTTATCTTGCTTATACAGTGCTGTTTGCTGCATGCTGGAAACAGCCTTGCTGCCTTGTCTGTACTTTTGATTCCTTCCACTCCTCATCTGCAAGGCAGAGTCACTTCTTGACTTCATCTTCCTCCATTCTGCCTCCTCCCTTTTTGCCTTTCACACTGATAAATACTCACCCATCTACAAAGGTTAACAAAAATAGCATAGACTAGGATATTTAGGGCCCTCCCATTTCGCCTTGCATTGACTTTTAAGATATTAGAAGATGTTATTAAGAGATAAATCAGCATGTACTATAACCTACTTAGTTCCTCTTTTTGGGAAAAACACCAGGCAAGAGACAGCTATTGACTGGTCCCAAAAGAGCAGGCACACAAAATCTTCTGGCAACAGCTAAGTAATCCTGTAGTAAAAAACAAACAAACAAACANAAAAACAAAAAAAAAAAAAAAAAAACAACAAAAAAAAAAAAAAAAAAAAAAAAAAAAACCAAACCACCACCACCACCACCCCAAACCTCACAAACTAACAAACCACAAACAGACCTGAATTCTTTGGTACTGTGGCTCAACTGCAAAATTCCACAGACACCTGGGCTCCTTAAAGAAATTACACAGAACGCTCACGCCTCTCAAAAAATCAACATTTCAGAAATTAAAGAAATCTTTTTTTTTCCAGAAGGATTAGACTATTAAACTTTGCTTTCCAAAGCAAAGCCACACAGCAAGAAAACTTTCATTACAAACTCCAGTTTTTCAATTCATTAAACTTGACTAACTCAGTTACCACTGCCAGGTTTGAGTTGCAATCAGTCCAAACACAAGAGACTCAGTAGATTAAGTATTTGAATCAATACCATGGGAATGATCAGGTTAGTTTTCTGTAACACTAAAATCATAGTGGCTTTTCCCTTCAGTCACTCTGTTTCTTTCTACAGCAGTGCCAGCTAATCCATCAGTGTTCAGTAAGAGCTATTTTAAGTGCAATTTGCCATTCCTGATCATAGCTCTCCTTTAGGGCAAGCTAAGTTTCCTACAATTTGTTTAGTTCAGTTCGCATTTGCTCTTATCTCCACAAGTTTCTGGGCAATGAGGCTCAACATTAAGAAGCAAGAAGTTCCGTTTGACAGCTGCTGCTTAGTGCTTACAGTACCCCAACTCATCAAGGTACTTTCAGGCATTAAAAGTAAAGGTAAGTTTTTATCTGCTGTGCTTTTGTTTACAGGAGACTTTCTGTATTTTCAGTGCTCCTTCACATGCACGCAAGTCATCTAGTCAAGGCAGCTATCTTGCAGTATTTCCCCCAGTTTGAACCCATTTGGATTTTTTAAAAAAGCAAAATTAGTGCCTTCTGCATTACCCAAACCAGAGTACATCTGATAAAGCAAAACAAAGTGCAAAAAAGTGCAGCTGTAGCTTTTATTTTCTCAGATGACTTAAAAAGCAATACAGAAGGTGCTGGCTGCATCCAGGACTCCAAACCTCTCCTGATCTTCTAAGCAGGATGCAAAACAACTAGGCTCTAAAGCCAGGTTCTATTTTTTTTTCCCCCCACTCTTTTTCTGCAATAGGGCAAATTTTCAAAAATATGGGTGGAGCACACTCGCAATCTCACCTCACTCAAAAACCAGTGGTGCAATTACTCTTCTGGAAGGTAGGAGATAATTTCAATTATTCTCTTGTTGATTATTTTGACTACTGCACTACTACCTAAAGATTTTTTTTTTTAAGTACAAGACAGCAATTTTTAAGAGATTGTAACTACAGAACCGCATCCTCAGAAAAAGCAATTACACCTCTGTACAATGAACAGGCGGAGTATCAGCCACCCATTTGCTTTGGCGTTTCTGACAGGCCAGGGGCTCCCAGGTCAGTATGCAAATGTTCACAGCACCTTCTCTGAATCTCGTTCTTCTCCTGTTCGGGCTAAGGAGCACAGGCACCTACTTCTGGATGTGCATTTCCCTTCTGAGAAACAGGCACTGTCCAACCTGATGTGCAGATGCAGCTTCCCATCTTCCTAGCTCAAGAACACTGGGGAATACACCTTGTATATCACTGCATATTGTTCAAATGCCAAGAGAACATCACTTAAAGTTCTACCACAGCTTTTCAGCTTTCCTGCTTCAGTCTGAACACCTGCCCTGGTTTTCTACTCCAGACAAAAAATAGTTACTAAGCTGCAGGAGGAAAATTAACTTCTTTGCCTTAATACCTCAACTTTATGCCCACTTATGCAAGTATTAAGGAATACATGAACTTCAAAAGATCTGTAATGCCCACTGGGTACTGAGAAAGTTTTCTAGAAGGCTTACACTTCTGCAAGGCTACAAAACTGGAACACCATTTTTTAAGAAAGGAACAAAAACATAAGAGACAGTGTTTATTTTTCATTATTTCATTTTAATAATTTAACTCGAAGCTATCCTTTATGTAAGTCAACTTTATTATTTACTATAATAAATTATAATTTTAATGTTGTTAGTTTTGTTATTCCAAGAGCCGAAAACTGCATTTCCTAAACTTACAGTCAGAAGACACTTCCCACAGAAAACATATCTAAAATAAAACAGAATGCATGCTTACCTTTTAACTAATTGAATCTTATGTGCCTAAAGTGCTTTAGATCAGCAACGTGTGAGAATACTGTTAATGTCTTTAAAGTTCAGTAAACATCATTAACTTTACCGGTGAGTTTTGTGACACTGGTTGCAGCAGTAAATCTGCACATCAAAATGCTGGGTTTGGCAACTGTCAAGCCCATTCTTGACATATTTTAAGTGTCACTATACCCCACTATAATTTAATCATTTAGACTAACCTTTAGGCTAACGGGAGGCAGGGAAATAAAGGTTTCTGCGACCAGGAGTGTGCATTATAACCCAAAGAGCGGGACAGCAGATGCCTAGAGATCCAGCTGTGGAAGAAGCGAGAGCACACCTGCTCCTCTCCCGCAGCTTCTCCCCCGATACCCCAGGAGGTCGCTGCCCCCGGGGCCAGGGAGGCGAGGGGAACTCCCCTTGCCGTCGGGGGGTACCCCCGAGCGCCCCAGCCCAGCCCCACATGCTGCGGCGGGGCAGGGGCGGGCTCCGGCCCGGCCCTCCAGAGGGGTCTCGCTCCTGCGGCCCCCGGGGCTCGGACACTGACGGAGCGGCACCGCCGGCAGCGGGAGCCCCCGGCCCGGACACCTTCTGCGCCCGGGATGCGGGCAGGGAAGGCCCAAGGCGAAGCGGGCTGGAAGCTTCCCCGGCCGCCCCTCACCTGTTTTGAAGGCCAGCTGCTTGTCGTCGCTGCTGCCGAAGAGCCGGAGCATGGAGACGAAGAGGACTCCGCATGAGTTCTGAATGCCGAAGACCGCGCCGTTGCACCACATGGCGGCCAGCATCACCACCCAGCCCCAGCCGCCCTCGGGGGGCTCCGCCGCCGCAGCGCTCCCGGGGCAGCCCGCGCTCCCGGGGGCCTCCGCCACCGCCCGGGGCTGGGCCCCGCTCTCGCCGCTCCCGGGGCACCACTCGCCGCCGTTCTCCCGCCGCGGCTCCTCGACCTCTGGCGGGCCGGGCAGGGGGGGCGCGGCGGCGGGGTCGTT
>VYZQ01009426.1:35827-48531 GCA_013400655.1 Mystacornis crossleyi
CGCGCCGTTCCCGCCTTCCTCCTCCTTGCGACCTCTCGTCCCCCGCCCGCTTCAGCTCCTGGCCGCGGGGGCTGCGGGCATCCTGCGGCGTCCTGTCCGCCCGCCGGTGTGCAGGATCGAGCGAGGCCAGCGTACACCCCCCTCTTCCCGCCGCGCCGCCGCCGCTTTATTTTAAAAGGGGGGCTCCCTCGGGGGCGTCAGCGGCACGAGCGCTTCCCTCCGCGCCGATTGGCCGCGGGAGGGGAGGCGGGAGGGGCGGGAAGGGAGGGGGGCCAGGGAAAGGCAGGCGAAGCCTCCTCTCCGGCCCCCCCACCCCGCCCGCCGCTCTAGGTCTCCGGCGGAGGGGGTGGAGCGGGGCGGGCCCGCCCCGTGTGAGCGGCGGAGGTGGCCGCGGTAACAAGCGCACCGTGGCGCGGCCGCACGGGGAGGGGAGCAGGGGACGGGGAAGCGGAGGGCGAGGCTGGAAGTCAGCGGTTAACGGCCGCCGGGAAGGGGGCGGGAAGCGGGCGAGCGCCCCGAGCCAGCGCACAG
Organism: Mystacornis crossleyi; assembly: GCA_013400655.1. Classification (NCBI taxonomy): domain Eukaryota; kingdom Metazoa; phylum Chordata; class Aves; order Passeriformes; family Timaliidae; genus Mystacornis; species Mystacornis crossleyi. The sequence goes on from VYZQ01009426.1 coordinate 36,359, forward strand.
GTACCGCGCACTGCCCTCGGCGGGCAGAGCGGTAAACAAGCCCCTGGCCCCGCTCCCGGGCCCTGCCCGCTCCCCACGAGGCAGGGCAGCTGCGCCCAGCGGTGTCCCGCCCGAGCTGGGCGAGGGGGAAATGTCTGAAACTCCCGCCCCGGCCGTTTGCAAACACCAGCGAAAAAAAGAGAAGCCGCCCCAAAAGGCGCACTCCCCGCCACGGACCCGCGCGGTGACAGCCGGCTCTCGGCCCTGCCCGGCGCTCTCCGGCCTCCGCGGAGCTCCAACGCCCACCCTCCTCCCCGAGGGAAGGGCTGCCAGCCCCGGCACGGAGGCGCCCAGCTCCAGGGCCCTCGGGGTATCCGCTGTCCTCCGGGANCTCCACATGCAAAGTAGTAATTAAAAAAAGAAAATCATAAAACGATGTAAAATAAATTTATGATTATAATGAAGTGCATTTTATAGATGCACTGATCTTGCTACACACTCACTTTGTCTTGTTACCCATGCCCTTCTAAGTTAAACATAGAAATATTACACATACATGTACAGCAGTAGAATTCAGAAAACAATAAAAGGCCAGCAATGCAACACAATATAGTTGTATGAAATAAATTATTAGTTACCCATGCCCTTCTAAGTTAAACATAGAAATATTACACATACACGTACAGCAGTAGAATTCAGAAAATAATAAAAGCCCAGCAATGCAACACAATATAGTTGTATGAAATAAATAATGATTGTCAAAGCAAAGGGAGAATATTTGGCCAACCACTGGAAAACACATCTGTTCCTCCCAAGGAACAAGTGTTGATGCTTATTAAAACCCCAAGCCTATCATAAGCTTAACTATGCTCACAATATTTCACAAGCAATTTAACATGCAAAAGTTAACAGTTCACATTCTCCACCAAGTCTTTGTCCAGAGGCTGTTTTCTAAGTCTGTTGAGTGTTTTTATAATAATTAAAGCTTTCCCCACCACAATATAACATTTTTTGAACAGTTGTGACAGAGCAAACAAACCTTTTTTTGGAATCAGATTCAATCTTCATTACATTTGTCAGCAATAATTAACTTAATTAAACTTTCATATGCACAGGAATAAACAAGGGCAAAATCCAAGACTGGATCGTAATATGACTGATCCCAAGGGTCACGGTTCCACAAACTCTCAGATATGTTTGTAACTCTTAGTGAGACTCTTCAGATGGGAATTCTGAATGGAAGCCTGTGAATTGTATGATAGAAAGTCAAATCAGCTTGAGCAAAGTGCCATGTATTTTTTCACTTTTGGACAGCGTTCAGTTAAGCTCAAGACTAATTCCCTCTCTGCATGTTTTCCAAGGTAATATTTATGTACTGCAGTTTCATTTGTCTGTTTCCTATAAACACTACAATGACACCCTGCTTTTTAAGATAAAGGATGTGTCTTTAAGAAAACTCATTGTGAAGATATTGTGTGCAGCTTCCACTTTTGTGCATTTTTTAAAAACTCGATTATCCAGTCATTAAGTGTTTCTTATACCCTCATTAGTATGAACTATTTATTTTCCCTTTCTCCTCACATTTGGGAATGCATAGTCAAAAAATCAGATTCTCCAGTACATACAGTTTTTATAAATGAGATGTCTATAACTATTCTGAATTTTTCTTCAGTATTCTGTACCTTGTCCTATTGCTATTCAGCAAAACTAAAAAAAATATGTAATATTTATATTCGAAAACAATTTAGGCATATAGGGGTCTTCCTTTACAGGCCTTAAGTTAGGTATCTAGGGAAACTTTGTACCTCTTTGGTACACTCCGCTCCTCTCAAGAGCTCAGCCTCTTCCCTTTTGAGAGAGGTCTCTTGAGATCTTAGCTATTTCCCTAGTAGTTCCCAAGAACAAGAACAATAAAATCTCACTCTTCATAGTCAGATAATTTCCACAGAAAATGTACTTTGCAAACAGAATATGGGTAGGTTTGATTGCAGTTTGATTTCTTTCTGAAGTTTTTGTAACCCCAAAGATTCGCAATAAAAGCACTGGTGTTTAAATTATTGCTATCAAAGAATTTTAAAAGTATTATTTGAAAAAAATAATTTTAACTCCAGAAAGGTATGTAAAAGGAAAGCCACCTTTGTGGCTCTGCTATTTGAGCCCTGTATGTTAACAAGAAAAATAGTTGAAAAGGAAAAAGAAAGAAGATGGACAGGAGATAATCACCATAAAACAGTGAAAATAAAGAAGTTACAGAGATACAGAAGATATACCTCATATATAGATAACTGCATATGTTCCAGCTAAATTGTTGTTATAAACAAAAATCAAAAATCACAAAACCAACAGCAAAACAGAGAGAAAAGAGGAAAAAAACAAGAGAGGATGGATAAGCTGAGAAATGTGATGTGAGGAAACCCTTGTGTTTGTCTAAGATTCCTTCCTGTTTATGGTAATGTGCTTATTTTACATGTTTTATTAATACGCTGCAGCTGATAACAAACAGCAATTGTGCACACAAAAGACATAATGCTCTGCGACAGACATCTGCTATGGTGGTACTTAGGCTGTGCTTATTTTAGGATCAATACATAAAAGACCAATGCCAAAGGAGGAATTTGCACTATCATTTGCGGACTTTCAAAAGCCTCAGGGGCCAGGAAATGGCATCTTCTGCAACCCTATCTGAAATTCTAGCCAGCTCCCCATTAAACATTGACTCACTTTCTCACAAGCTATTGAAAATAGACCAAGACTTCAGTAGACCTCACATGCAGCATTTTCTTTGACTAGAAGGAATATTTCAACTGCCAATGACTTAAAAAAAATTACCTATATTGTTGAAGTATGCTGTTAGTGACACACCAAGATAGCTTTTCCATAAACCATTTTATTTGTAAAGCTTTTCAAAGTTGTGTAGTTTTCCGCAAAGGTATAGTGGACAGAATTCCAAGCCTGAAGAGTATGTGTTCAGAGAGTTTAATTCTTCCTTCTTCTGTTGATCTGATTAGAATCTGTACTGTAATCAGTGAAAAGGGTATGCCTACATCATCCACAAAGGAAAAAGGTCTTCAGTAAAATGACTAACTTTACCACAAATTTTCAACAACCAGTACAGTAGAAGCAAATCCAAGAAAGCGAGGAACTATCCAGAGAGAACATGAGGCTAACATAAAATCTTGTGGCTAACTAATAATAAATCTTAGTTAGACTAATGCAGGATATTAATGATTAAGCCTTTTTTTTCTTTAATTTTCAGCTAGTATTATTAAGACACTTATTCAGCAGAAGGATTTGGACTTAGGTCAGAAAGATGAGATAAACAGGATAACCATTAAAACACAAAAACATATGGTATCGCCAACTGCGTGAAGATCAACATTAGATTAAATCCCATTCAGTAAGCAGTGTTTATGCATCTCTCAGCCAGACAGGATGTTCTACTGATGTTTCAGACTGGGCTCCAGCTGAGCGGTATGAACTGCAAGGGCTGCATCTGACTGCTGAGCAGATGAGTCACATTTTCAAAGGTAAAAACCACAGATTTTACTTGTTTACTGTGGGGAGTGTTGAGAGCATCTAACCTAAATTTGATAATACCTACAGTAGAAGTTTTCTGGACTGCTATTAGTTGTCGTGATAGAGGTTCCCTCCTAATTCCAAGCAGTATGAGAGAGGGAAAGAAAGTAGACTAAATGTCTAACTGGTGAAGCTAAGGAAAAGCAACACGTCCAGTTCTCACTTCCACATTTATTTAAAACACCAGTTTCAGAGTTTACATTTTCCTTTTTTAGGTTCACCTTATCGCTCAGGTCTGGCTCCTTTAAAAATTAAATTCAGGTTTAGTTCATCATTCAATGAAGAGTGGATGGGACTTGCCTGGCTGTTGTCTGGAGCATGGTTGACACATAACTGCTACTATTAAAAGTAGGCAAGTGAAAGAAAGTGGCAGTCACTACCTGTCAGAGCCCTCTGCCCCTGCCAATCCCCAGCTATACAAAGCTAAAGTTTTGATGGCAGACTTTTAGTGTAGGATTTCTCTAGCCTACCTTGACACTGTGTCCACAGTGAACATCTGATCAGGGACGTCATCTATGTAGTGTTGGTAGGTGGGAACAGCGGCACAAATTACTTTAAACATTAACATTTATGATGAGATAAATGATACTGAAGGAGCCCAGATGACTAGCTTAGATGTAAAAGTGAGAACTCCAGACGCCTAAAATTTGGTGAAATTAATCCCACCCTTGGATATTAAGTTGAACATCTTAAGATAATTTTTATTCTGACCTCAAACCCGGAATTTGTTTTGATCCTATTGCTAAATGAGGAAGCATGAAGGATACATTGTCCTAGCATGATCGTTCACCTCTCTCTTGGCAGTGAAATAACTAACAGTGCTGGCAACATTCTCATTCAGCTTCAAAGTCAACATCTCTTTCAAAAGAGGAGGAACTGCTTCAAGCCATTGTTTTAGGCTGTCTTCAGGATTGGTTTGATACCACTATGCAGGTCAAGTATTTCATATTGTGTGCATTATCAGAGGATCTAAGCACCTCAGAGCTCCTTCCTTTGTTTATGTAAATTTAATATCTTCCAGACCACCTCTGCCATCTGAAAGAACTCGATTTTGTTTTCAACAAAAGTTTGGTTCATCAGAGAAGCAAACGTTTTACCAAATAAACCTAATCAGATTGTTGTCTCAAAGCAGATTTTGGTTGTTTGCTCAGTGGCCACTCACTTGACTTTTCAGGCTTCAAAAAGTTGAAAAAAACTGCTACCTCTGACAGTACTACTTGGAGTGAAAAACCACCAGGAATAGAAATGACACTAATCTTTCTCAACTGATTTTTAAGAATTCTAATTTCTATGGAAGTTAAATTAACTTTGTTGATCACCATTGTCCATTTTTCCCTTAGAAAGTGTTTCTGTATTAAGGGCTATAGTAAGGGCTAGCAGGTGGCAGTGGCCCCATTTCAAGGTATGATTTACAACACTGTCAGCATTTTACTTACTAGGTAAGCAAAACTGTGTATCTAAGGGAGTCCATTCAAATATTAAGGCATATGAAAACTGTTAACAAAGTCTTCCATGTAGAAAGTCTACTCGCCTTTGCAAATTGAACAGATTTGTGTTGTGAAACACAACATTAAAAATCTGACATTTTAAGACTGGTATAGGGGTACTAAATACAGCAAAGAGTAGTTTCGGGCTGTACATATTTGCATGCAAGTATTTAAACTATATAGGACATTAAATATATGATAAATAATTTCATGCATCTACCTTGCAGCTGGCACAAAAGGACCTAATTTCGTTCTACTTTTCTACTCATGGAGTTGCTTTAATATATGAAAGATTAACAAATGTGATCTTTTTTTTCTTTTTTTTTTGAATTCTAAAGTATTGTCCTCAGCCGACATCTACTTTTTAACTATCATCTGAAATCCTGAATTTTGAAGTTGGGTATCCCACAAGAAAAAAATCCAGTCTGTTGCAGGTCAGTAAAGAAAAAAAAATTACATACTCTCTCTGGTTCACTTTTCTCCAATTGATAGGTTATTTAACACACAATTCATCCCATGTATAGTAATATGGGTAAAATAGATTTCAACAAAGATGTGTGGAAATGCAACATTAGTTTGCAATGACTGTANGAGTTGCTTTAATATATGAAAGATTAACAAATGTGATCTTTTTTTTCTTTTTTTTTGAATTCTAAAGTATTGTCCTCAGCCGACATCTACTTTTTAACTATCATCTGAAATCCTGAATTTTGAAGTTGGGTATCCCACAAGAAAAAAATCCAGTCTGTTGCAGGTCAGTAAAGAAAAAAAAATTACATACTCTCTCTGGTTCACTTTTCTCCAATTGATAGGTTATTTAACACACAATTCATCCCATGTATAGTAATATGGGTAAAATAGATTTCAACAAAGATGTGTGGAAATGCAACATTAGTTTGCAATGACTGTATTTTGTGAAATAAGCATAACAGTTCTTGTTAACACCATTAAATATCTCCTATTTTTCAAAAGCAGAATTATATTAATCCTTGTGTTGACAGGGATTTTTTTAAAGTTAAATAAATTGTATATCAGTGGCCTTCCTCTAAATATGTATTTACTTTGTGGTTAAGTAAAAATATACCACTTGTTCAAAAGTAAGCACACACATAGGCCCTGCACTTTCTATTTATACTCTGATAAAATCCATCCTTACCCGACTAAGGGGATAACCGTTACTTTACATATAAAAATAAAATTAATTAGTACAGAAAGAAGGATTTCTTGTATAGCATATGTTCACACAGATCAATTTCATTAAGGAATCCTAAATTGCCGTCCCTATCACTTAGGCTGACCCAAGACAATGTGCTGCTGCTGGCCGGCCTCACCCATGAGGAGTACGAGGTTACCTTATGACTGGTCACTCAGAGCGCAGCCTTTACTTGAAAGCCAGATGTGAATTGCCCAGATTCAGTGGCTCTTTGTCCTCCCTTTGGCACAGCATTTTTCGTAACTCGAGATGCACATAGACTAAGATTCTTCTCTGGGAATCCTAGATGCGTTCCTAAGGACAGATAAAATTAATAATCAATTTTCTTTATCGTCATAATGATCTTCTCAGTTATTTAAAATAAAGACTATGTAAATATTTTGCATTACAGAAGCTTCTGATCACAGCATTGTGACGTAACATATGCAGTATCAGTTTTCAGGCAGAATTATTTAGTGCATACAAGGTCTAACCGTTTAGGTGTCTGTCTGTGTCTTATTTTAGTCAGAAACATTTTGAAGAAAACACTTCCCTCCTTCTCTCATCAGGGTGAAATCAAGGTCATCTTATTTAAACTCCCTGGGGTAGTAATATTTAAAATTAAATGACACTCCACCTAATTATTTTACTAAAAGCCTTCAGTTCCTCTAAACTCTTCAAGTAACATCTAAATCTTTAAGAAGTTGCCAACTGTTTGAATAATACACAGAGTATCACCCTTTGAGGGAAAGCTTGCATGTTCGAATTGGACCAAATAAGCAATAAGACAATATAAACCCAAGCCACTTAAACCACATGAATAATTCGCAGACACTTAGAAATCTGATTTATAACCATGCACAGGCAGTGCTACCATCATTTCAGAATTCACTTTGCTGGAATTTACCAAAGGATATTGCCGTGTACTAACAGGGGTTAACAATTAATAAGACCTATAATGCTACTGACTGGGCATGAAAACTGTGTATTAAATTGTGAACAATTCTATTCGAGGTAAATTTGCTATGGAGAATAACACTACTAATCATTAAGTCATCTCGGGTTTCTGTATTATCCAAACATGCCTAGTATTGCCACTAAGAAAGCCACCCCTGACATAAAGAGGTAATCTTAAAAATAACCTGGGACCCTTCGTTTTACAGAAAGAATGTTTGCTGACCTTTAATGACCCACTTTGTTCCCAGACATTGTAACTTTGTAGTTCCTTTGATCTTAAGGCGGTTTTCTAATTGTATTTCTGCAGGATATTTGATGTGCTGCCACCAGTCAGTGGAAAAGCAGAAGCTAAAGGACTACCAACCCTTTCTTATACATACCATTATACTTCCATATATACAAGAGGACTTTTTATTTTCCTGAGTTAGCTTAATATTCCAAGGACATGTGGAAAAAGTTGAACAAGAAGAAAAGTCATTATTCTCACATAAGGCTGTTTACATATGAATGGTTGTGGAGTAAATACAGACCTTTAAGTTGTGTTTGCACATGAGTTATTGTGGGGGTTACTGAAGAGCTTTAACTTCAGATCATCTTTTACTTTATGCAATTTAATAACTTGCACCCACATAGCAAATGGGAATAGTTAACCTGGTGTCAAATCTTGTTGTGGAAATACTTGTTAAAACCCTGCTCACCTGTACACATCCAGCCTCCTATCTGCTTTTCTCCTTGGGAAAAATAAAGTTGTTCTTTATTCAGTGTTAGAAGGGTTGATCCACTCCAATTTAAATACAACTAGCAAGATTGTTACACAAGTTGCAGTTGCCAGATCTTTATGGCTGGTAATACCTCTGCCAAAGTACACAGTATTTTTTTGTTTCAGTATGATTTTGCAAGGCTATCAGTTGGAAAAAGCAGGTTTTTGGTTGTGCAATGAATCCAAGCGTGGCCAGGAATTACAGACACTTAAAAAAAACCCCCAGCCTTGTGTTTGACTTCAACTTTCACAGTAGGACTGATGCTCTAGGGTAAGCTCCAAAGGGATTTGAGTTGAACTTTTTCCCATGTTATTTTTCCTGATGTGCAGGATCAGTGTGAGAGAGTTAGACTTCTGATTTTTCCAAGTCAAAATGTGTGCTTCTTGTAAAGATGAGATGTCTCTCTCCTTTTGGTGAGCACTATATGTATGAAATATTAACTGGAAGCATAAGTTGTCACAGGAGGCTTGATGTCTGTTCTCTGGTTAGACATCAAGTCACTCTGTCTGGTTAGACATCAACTCAATCTCCCACATTTCAAAGCTTTGCTGATGCAGAGAGATCCAGTGTTCCCAACTCTGGATTTCTCAAGGAAATTGCCAGGTGCAGATCCCACGTTTAACTCCATTCTCACCACCTCTTCCCTCTCCTACCCAGAAACCAACCCTCCTAATTACCTCGATGAATTCCTCCTGACTCTGCTCTTTCCTAATAACATGGTTTCCTAACAACAGTTTTCAGAAACAGGTTTGATGTAAGGCAAGGAGCACAGGCTTAGAGCAAGAATTTCTTACCCATTAACATGTAAGAGTTACAGGTTGGTTTGGTTTTTAAACAAACTTTTGAACATAGTCCCTGTGGTCTGCCAAAATTACTCACCACCAGCAAATCCTGGCCTTACTTTGAAGCCTGAGGCCACGCAACCCCTCCAGACTTCTGCTTCAACTGGCTTGTTCCTGGTGGTCCAGACTCTCCCTCAGTCAAGGAAGCACTTGGTTTTCTGACAGTGAGAAGACTTGTAACTCAGTGTGTCCCAGAGCACAGGCCACTGATGGCAGAAACACAAGGGCAAAGTTTGCACACTTCTGGTCTGTGTACAGTAGCTTGGGAAAGGACCTTGGGTTAAAAACTGTTACACTCTCAGTCTAGGAAGGAATTCTCTCATCATATTTTGATGGTATCAGTATAATTGGAAAGTAAAACACAGTATTTCCATCAGTTTCAAATACTGAGCGCTTAAAAGTAAACCTGGCTTTTTGGCAGGACCCTGAGTACCTCTTCCAATAATTTTCCATTTTTTCTCCCTTCAGCCGTCAATCTCACATCAGGATAACTAAACTTTGAGCCACACAAAGCTAGATAAAGCTTGCTTCATATCCTATTTATGCTTCTCCAGGCAAAAATGTCACCAGAAATTATTTAAGGAATGTTTTCCCCCCACACTTGCTGAGAACTTCTGTACCCCCTTCTCGCCCAGTCACTTCTGTAATGTCAGCTTGGACCCACTTCTTAGCCCTTCCTCCTCCCTGCATTTGGTGTTACCAATCCTGAGATGTAAAACTCAGAACTTTCCCTAAATAACACATTGTAGTTAGCCCTATGGAGCCATTTCAATGTGAAAATGAAAGAGAAATTCAGGCAAAGAAAAGGAAAATATCAATATATTTGTCCATTAGCCGTTGTTCTGTCTTGCTGGCTTTTTGCATCCATTCCTGAAACTTTTCCCTTTTACTGCAAAGAACCTAACTCAAGTTTACATTGATTTCTCTGTAGCAGTCTTCTCTGCTAACCTCCGCCAGAAGCATTTAATTTAATACATATATTATCTGTACCTGCATACTCTGCCTTTTTTTTTTCCTTTTGAAATTAAACAGGTCATTTCCTATAAATTTGTAACAGCAGGAAACACCCTCTTATATTGACTTAATTTCAGCTTTCCATGCCAATGCATGTCAGGAACATTTGATGTGACTGGAAACATCCCCAAAACAATGTAGATTCTGCAATACCATTAAAACAGAACCAAAAGTTCTGTGCTTCTTGTTACAACACTGAAACAGAGTTGACTGCTGAGTGAACAGAACAGTGTTAAGTTCTTTTCTCCTTAACGTATTACAACATTGATTTCACACACTGAGTAGCTCTGGTATCTGATCTGTTAGTAGCTGACAGGAAACGTGAACACAGTTTCCCGAGGTGTTTTAATGTTCAGTGTATTGTTGTGGAGACTCAGCTACTGCAAACTCTGCTTTCTGTACGCCTTAAAGGCCGCATAAGGATCTCTTACAATGCAGGAATTGCCATCTGCTGGCCAAGCCGAGAATGGGCTTTGTCCGCAATTTATTGCTACATCTCCCTGACTAAATTTGGAAATGGATTTGAGCGAAGGAGACGGTGCCACTGCCAGCTGAGCCTGCCCGCGGGACAGAAGTATGTACACACTTCTCCAGCTCACGCTGGAAAACGAGGGGAAAAACTGTAGTGGAGCAGATGAGTTCGGAGATCCATGATGCTGAAGTACTGATTTTAAAACAGACAGTAAAATAGTTATCTTTTCGCCTGGAAATTACACTGTAATCATTATACTTTTGAGTGACAAAACCCTTGCTGCTGGGAGAGGAAGGCCAAGTGTCTGCAAATTTCTGCCTCCAGATAAGAGCTGGTTAGAGGCAGCAGGGAGGCACCACAGTAATCCCTGCCCAGTCTCAACCAAAATCCTGTATAGCGCAGCACAGTCATCCCCTGGCTCTCTTCTCTCAATCTGCTTTTTCACAGCTGTGGCTTTTTATGTCCCAAGCCCTTCTATCTCCAAACTCCTTTCACAAGCCACCTCCCAGCTCTCAGTATCAAAACATTTCTCCTCATTCTTTCAATCCAGAACCCCTCATATTTTTCATCTTCTTTCCCATCCTTCCTCAAGTTTTCACTTCTACCAAGTCTTCCTCCTTTTCCCCTAATTCTTCATGCAGGCACAGACGATCCCACTGCACAGATGGTTTGTAAAGGTGTAAAGCAGTAACTTCTTCTTAGTATTCCCCAGTCTTAGTGGAATTATGATAAATGGACTTCTTTCTATTACTCATATTTTCTAGCAGGAGTTCCATAGCTTAAGTGCCTGTGTTAAGAAATTGCATCCTTTTATGTGCCACCTATTTTCTTCATTGCACAGTCCCAAATTAATTAATTATGTCTTTTCCCATACTAGAACAACAGGGACAAGAAAAATGGCCTCAAGTTGTGCCAGGGGAGGTTTAGACTGGGTATTATGAAGAATTTCTTCACAAAAAGTGTTTTGCAGCATTGAAACAGGGAAGTAGTTGAATCACCATCCCTGGAGGTATTTAAAAGATACGTGGATATGGCACTTGGGACATGGTTTAGTGCTGGATGTGGCAGTGCTGGGTTAATGGATGGTTGGACTCAATGCTCCTCGAGGTATTTTCCAGCCTAAATGATTCTGTGATCTCCATGTCATCCATGAATTCCTATATCTTTGCAATATTTATTTTCAGTTATATCCTTTCCAAGCAGGAGAGCTAATTCATTTATTCTTTCTGTAGAATCCATTTCATATCTTCAGGTCATCTTTGGCTTTCTCTGAACTAGTTCTGCTATAGCCCTTTTCAAGGTGGAGGACAGGGATAGCTGAACTGCACACAGCAGGCAGGACACGGGCACACTTTGGATTTAAACAGCACCAAATCTTTAAACTCTATTTCATTTTCCTTCTACTCATTCTTACTTCCCCATACTAATTCTTAACATTTGATTTCCTTTTTTGACTGTATCAGGATGACTTTTCCCCTCTCTACTACAATTGCAAGGCCTCATTCCCCACCCTTTTTTTTTTTTTTTTGATTGATGTCAGTTTTGTTCATCATTTGTATGTAAAGACAATTTAACCTGTGTGGCATAAAAATGCATCTTCCCAACAGTCTTCTGGATATCTTTGCAGGTGCCAGTCATCTTTACGACATCGATCAAACTTCATCATAACAGGTTATCAAACTACAAGTTATAGAAGAACTTAGCCATAGCTCCCTAAACCACGTCTAACTGGCACACAGAATCATAGGATCATTGAGCCTGGAAAAGACCTTTGAGATCACTGAGTACAACCATAAACATTTTACTGCCCTGCCCACCACTAAGCCATGTCTCAAAGCACTGCATTTACAAGTCTGCAGCTGAGCAAATGCCCCAGCTGCACCTTTCTTGGAA